>CAKNWW010281117.1:781-22416 GCA_932074435.1 Andricus kollari
TTGCACTCCCTGTTCGTTTTATTTCTGTGGTAAGTAAATAAACAAATTATATAACCTCAATTATATTGTTCTCACTAGGACATGAGAATGAAAACTCTGTAAAGACCATTTGAATTTGGCTCGAAACATCATATTATTGTTATTATTTATGATTCAGTGCCAAGTTCAAATGGTATTTATCGAGTTATCATTTCCATTTCTGCAACGTAATGTAAAAATCATTTTACTCGCTCTACGTGCTCGCATTTGACCCGCACACGTGTGACTCGCACGTCATGCGAGACATATGCGACCGCATGGAAGACACATCTGCGTGGTGATATGAACTCACGTTTTGCGGCCTTATCCGCACGCGAGCGACCCATAATTCTCGCACTGTGCAGGCATTTTGTTATCTGGGGGTGTTATAATGGAAACGTAAGTTTTTTATGTTGTCCGCCCCGCTCCTCCTTACTCCCAAAAACTTATTTATATACACATTCTACACGATGTACCTATATTTCTCAAAGTTGTCAAAAACTAAGGATTAATAAAAAACCCGATTCTAACCTGAAAAAATGGACCCGTTCTGAAGTTTCGAGTTTTATATATACATCATAAATACTTCATGATATACATGTATCAAAAACAATTTTTTCGTTACAACTGCTTAAAATGCTGTATTCTTCATAACTTCATAAAAGATTAAGGTCGAACATTTAAATCCTTTCTGCTTCTAACGTGTACCGGTCCGCGGATCCAGGGGGGGGGGGGGGTACCACGGGTGCAACCCCCCCCCTGGAAATTGGGATTTACATAAACTGATATCTGGATTCGTTCCTGAACAAGTCAGAATTTTTTTAATTGATTTTACATTAATATCACACATTTTTAATATGTAGCTTACGTGTTATTATTGCACCGTATCTTGAAATTATAGTCCAAATTTTCGGTCTCCACTTTTTAACGGATCTTTACGTTTCGGCACTCACAGAGTCCGAAAATTGTAAAATTTTGTCGGTGTCTGTCTGAATGTATTCCTGTGTGGTTGCCTGAATGTTGTAGCCACGCTAACTTTTGAAGGTCCGGTAAGAAGGCTTGAATAGAATAGGATTGAAAATTTCAATTCATGTTAATACCTGATTTTCCCTTCGTTCTCTTAAACCAGAAACAGTAATTAGAAAGAAGCAACTGCTATACGTTTCAATACAGTTTGAAAAATATAATTTTCTACCTATCTAATACCAAAAGCAGTAAAAGGAAAAGGTAAAATACAAAAATTAATTAAATAATTATTTAATTAATCATTCAAGTTAACTAATGTTTTCACAATACATGAATTCTTTATGGTATCTCGGTATCACAAATCCTATTTCATTCAATCCAGTTATACCATTTGGAATTGAGGATAATACGTTTCATATAAAATCAATTCAGATTTCTTGAATTGAAGTCACACCATCTCTCCGCAATGTAAACTTGAATTCACTGTAATAGACCCCTCCTAACTTGAATTCAAAAACCGGTAATTCAGAAAATTCAATGTACACATCTCGCGTATGAATTAAACTGAATAATTGTACACGCTTCATATCTAACCTTCTTTTTGGAATAGGAAAGAGAGTCATTAACACTATGTGAACAGACGGAAATTACGTTTCTGAGTCACTTATTACTTTCTTGAACATTGAAGTTCGTCAACCAGATATTTCCAATCAAAACAAAAAAATTTTGAACATTTTCAAAATTTTTAAAACATTTTTTTTTCAATTTTTGACAAATATTGTGGATCATTAAAAAAGGGCTTGAAAATTATCCTAATGGCATTTTTAATTTCGATAAAAAGTGAAAAAGTTATACGCTTTTCAACATTTTGAAAAATATATTTTTTTTATAGATTAGGAAGTATCAATCCAAATTTTTCTTATATATAAAATATATTTCGAAACTATTCCAATGAAATTTTTTAAATAGAAAAAAATTCAGAAAGCTACATCATTTTCAAAAATATTAAATTTTTTTTGTAAGAGATCCGTAAGTTTCAATCGTTAATTTTAGTAGATTTTAACAAGATTGACAAATCATCTAAATGACATTCTTCATTTAGACACGAATTGAAAATGTTCTAGATTAATTATTCATAGTTGAGTTGTCTTAGAACTGAACTTTGAACGAACGGAATCAAAGCCTACGGCTTAATGTCTCTATTTCTAATGTGTCCCCTAAGGGTGTACATTTTTCTTATATCTCTTCCCTATTCCTTTACACAACCCCCACACACTTACTTGGCGGTGAGAGGGAGGCCTACAGTTTAAGGTGGGTTACGAAGCACCTAGCTAGAGCAACAACTTTAAGTACTTAGAGAACCTTTTTCTCTAGAGGTAACGGTCTCACGGCTCTCCAGAGATGAACGACTCCCTGTCTAGGCCAGTGGTCGGCAAACTTTTTGCTCGCTTTTCAGGTCAGGGCAGGGTTGACCAAAGACATTTTTTTCGCCTGCCGGGCTTTGTTCGTCAACGCTATGGTTCTCCTGCGTAGGGTTCGGCTGTATTAGCTTTTCTCGGCCGCCCTGGCAGCAGGTACTGCCACGAGATCTTGTCTCGACCTGCCGCGGCAGCTAAGGCTGCCGCGCAGCAGTAGTTTGCCGACCACTGGTCTAGGCTAGTGTTTACCGCATGAGCCGCCGAGGGTGTTCGAAAGTGCGAGGCGGGAATCGAACCCGTAAGCCGACGGCGTGAGTCCAAAGCCTACGTAATTTAAAAAATAATTTGTATTTTTTCATTAACATTATATTGAAAAATATACCTAATTCTTATATGCCGTTCAATTTTGTCTACATCATTTTATTTTTCAAACAGAACCGTCTATATAACCTAATTATCGAGTTTGTGTCGCAATGAGACTGTAATCGCCAAAGCCGCAGGTGCTTCGAGAACCTTCTTTAAAAACAAATTAAAAAACAATTTCAGTTCCACTTTATGACTAGTAGTTCGTCAGGGGTTTGAATCACAGGTTTCGATTTAAGTAACAATAGTTATGATATTTGAAAAATGCTGTTAAAATACACACATGAAGCGTGCGTTTGAATACAAAAAACTACATTTGTTCAAAATTCTAGGATATCTGACTGAATAGAACAAAGGTATGATTTACAAGTTTACCACGTTTTAAACTTGAGGTTAGGTTGACGCGGCCATAATCGTACACGGGCGACTTCGCATGCATGCAGTACGATTATAAGCCCATATGGGCTTATAATACTATATAATTATATAATACTCCTAGGAGTATTATGGACTCATTATTGTACTGCGTGCATGAGCATTCGCTCCTCCTGTTGTGTAAACGGTTACTTTTCAGAACTATAAAGATGCTCATAAAACGCATGAATCATGCCTGCCTTATATAAATTATTTAATATAACCTTCTTACTTTACCTCATTTACCTACTAGTTCGGTGAAACGAAATTCTCTTCCACGAGCAATATAATAATTAATGTACACTGCCATTGTCTACCATAAAATTTCAACTGTCATTTCTATTTTTATATTTATTGAAATAGACAATTGTATCAAGAATAATTCATAGATAAAACGTATACATGTGTGTTAGCACTGCATACGTAAAAAGATCATCGGAAATTCAAGAAGGATGGTTTAATGGATTATTAAAATGTATAGGATCGCTACATTATGGTTGTAATAAAGACTGTTCCAATATTAAATACTTTAACACTAGCATATCAAGAAAATCGTAATGGTGCCGAACATCTACAGGCAATAGTATTCTTTTGTGTGCAATTGTTTCGCTGAGCCGCCGAAATCGGTTAAAGAATAAAATTTTCTGGGAGACGTTATTCGCAAACTGGTTTTAGTGTGCGAAGAAAAACGCATAGGATATTCGCACACTATTGATGGCCAATCACAAAGCAGCGTTCACATTCGCGGTATAGTCCGGACGCCAGACCCACTTCCGTCGGATTCGGAATGAGCACGTAGCGCGAACATGTGCATCGAAGGGTCAAAATGCAAAGGCGTAGGCTTACATACTTTATTCTATATACTTATGGCACGACTGACATAGCATAGAGTCTGTAAGCCCACGCCTTTGCATTGTGACCCTCTGGTGCACATGTTTGCGCTACGTGCTCATGCCAGCCCAGTAGGGAGGAGCGAGCCTATTGTACCTAATGACGGGCGATCTCAAAAAAAAAATAATAATTTAACATTAATAATTCTGCAGGGAATGAACACTTAAGAAAATAAATATCATGAGTGGATTCCAATTCACTTTTGAAATTATTTGAACTTTATCCCAACCTCGTAGGATGTATAGAAACAAAGTTAGATGCGATTTTAATTCAGATCTTTTCATTACCACTACAGGTGCGAATATTAATAGATTTCGATTTAAAATCATATCACTGTTTTCAGAGATCTTCAAAGAAGCACTATGCAAATTTGGACTCTTTATGTCTTTTTCCTGTGAAGCTGTGTCAAGTTAAAAAGACTGTTTAAACAATGAGGCTTAATCATATAAAAATAATTGATTTTTCATCTATTTTTATGAAAATATATTTATTAGTAAGTACAGAATGCTTTTGTGTTAAACTTTTCATAATAAAACAAATTCCTTTCGAGATACAGGACTATTAATTGAAAGGCGTTTTTCGTTCGTAAATTAAAACGCTTCTATTTTTAAAATTATTAACTTTAGAGAGATAGCGTCTATTATGAAAATTGTTCGTTTCAACTCATACTTTCGACCCTATCAAAACTTTTTTCAAATAAAACAATATTACTAGCACAGAAAGGAGATTAATTTTTGTCCATTATTTTACCTATTAGCGCTTTTTTTGCAAAAACTATTGGTCTCATCGAATAAGCGTCAGGAGAACTTTTATTACTCTCATTTTTGTCTACAAAAATGAAAAAGAAAATTTTTGAAAATATTGAACTGTAATTTAATAATTAATCGATTATGAAAATTTAATTAATCGCTGATATCTCGAGAACGCCATAAATGCCAGAGGGGTATCACGCAGATTCGGAATCAGGAGATCAGTCTGAACAAGAATCATTAACAACATTGCATATCAAACGCGAATCCGTCGGAAGTGAGTCTGGCGTCCGGACTAGTAGGACTCTGACAATGTTGTCATGACAACATGACACCTTGCCTATTCTCCTTACTTTCAAATAAATATTCTGCTTCCTCTTTTTTTTTCTTAAAAATGATTGGAAAATTTTCAGATCACTAGATTCTAGGGCCAATTCTAGGGCCCCGCACCACACGGAGGCCTCGCCCCTGGACCCCACTACGCTTTATCCCAGTGTTTTTTATTCACTGTGCCGTCTCAACCTTAAATTTCATCATTTTGAGAAGGAACTTCTCATGACAGGTGTTTCAAAAAATAGTATGTGAGTCACGTGCGCGTAGGTGATTCACGTACTAGCATCACACATGGAAACATTTTAAAGATACATATCTCAAGGTAGAAGAGATACTCGAAATTTTTTACTCTCCCATTAAATTACCTACAAATTTAAAAATAAGGTATCTACATTTGTCTCGTAACATTTTTTATATGTAGCAAATATTCTATCTTTATACACAATTTTTTATTCAAAAATATTCTCAAGTGCTCATTTTATACCAAATATCTTGGAATCTGCAAAATCTCGTAAAAATGAAGCGACTGACTCACCAAAAACTTAATAAAAGATCTAAATATAATAATAATAATGAAATTTAATACAACTTAATAAGAGATATTTGTACTGCATTTACACTGCAGTGTGAGTACTGAGTACATATGCTTTAGTAAGGAAAGAAGGGAGAGATTGCAAGGTTACATTATTAATCCGGTCCACTTAGTATGAATTTATAGGTTTATACTATATTAAAAAGATTAACATTACCATTTTATATTTAACATGTCTGATTGTTAATTATACATAGGATTAAAGCGAAACTCATTTAAATCTACGATACTTTCGTCCTATTCAAGCGTAAAAAAGGAATTGTAAATATGTACATAAAAGAAAGTACTTTTACTGAGATTAAGTGCAATAATAAAATTATCTCAATTGCTTGCAGTGTCCAGTTTTTTGACAATGTTATAGATTAGTGGCATTGGAAAGAGAACGTTCTTTGAAAAACTTGTGCTTCTCTCTTTTTGCCGTCTTTGGAGTCTTCATAAAGTAATTGGAAATTTTCTTATTAGTGGGACTGGCGGCTTCTTCATCTTCCTCCCACTCAACAGCTAAAGCCTTTGATTCGAGAATCGTTTCGGCAGTGGACCAACTAAATCTAACTATCATTGGGAATCCAAAAGTTGGATCTACATTTTCAGACAACCACTTTTTAGTCACTGGGTCATTAGGATAACCACTTCCGTATTCGTTTTCATTATCGCCCTCTCGGAATTGCCAAGCACGTAAAGCGTGATCTCTTGCTACTTTTGCACAGATACTAGCGGCACTCACAATAGGGAAAGTCGAGTCAGCCTTTTTTTCAACGACTATTTTCAGGTCGGGAAAAATTTCCTGCAATCTCGCCTGATATTTCTCGGGTTTACCGACAGTGTCGACGTACACTTCGGCAAGATTAACGCCAGCTTGTATTGCCAGCTTGATTAACTTTATCGCCGAACTCATTGAAACTTCATTTAACGACGTTTTTGTTCGTCGATACATGCAGTTGGATATGTAATTTGGTGATATAGCTTCGACAGCCCAGCCCATCTCGTCGTGCTTTTTACATATACTATCAAAAATGGAGTCCCTCTTTGCTTCTGTTAAGCTTTTTGAATCGGCACAGCCCAGATCTACGAGGAGCTGCTTTTTCGACAAGGGAGCGTACGCAATTCCATATACCATTGGTCCTAAAACTGGTCCACGCCCAGCTTCGTCGACTCCCAGTTGGCACGGCTCGTCTCGGCAAATCTGAGGCACCTGAAAGATAAAGCAAATCAATTAATTAGTTAAGCTCTTTTAGGACTGGTAAACCGTACATTATGTAATTGCTGTAATTTTGACCTGTAAAACACTTGTGTTAGCGTCAAATTCGGATTTTCTAGAATTCATTTTAATATTAATTACAGGTTTTTCAGCAAAATAAAACTGACTGGACTTTTTAAAACCGAGTATGCGAGTTATTTTTTCATCGAGTATTTTCAAGGGGTGCTGAATTCTAAATTTTTAATTTATAGTGAAACTTTATGACGGATTCTGGCTAGTATTTTGTGCTAAAATGTACCAATTCCAGTGTTAAAAATCCTGAAAAAATATATGTATGTATATCCAATGGCGAGGAACGGACAAAAATGTATAAAAATGTCCGGCGTGACATGTGCCCACATGTGCCAATTCGTTCGTTGACCGACAGACGGTGCCACGTCCATCATGTTCCACAAAAGCGTGGAGTCTTATGGGGAAATTAAACATCAAAGAATTGTTAGTATTAATTTCGTAAACTGAATTTGGGAACATTCTTATTTTAAATTAATTATTCATTTCCCCATAAGACTCAATGCTTTTGTGGAACAGAAGGATGTGGCGGCGCCTGTAAGTCAGTGGATGAATTCCACCCGTCAAATGAAACTCGCCGTGTCTCGTACGACGACCTCCATATTGGTTATCATGAAAACGTAGAGATGCTTGTCTAACCACGATCCAAATTATTTCGCGTCATGATTTAGTACAGCGTTTCTCAAACTTAGGCAATAAAAAGTAGATAATAAGAATTTGGTTAATACATAATTTAATTCTCAAAGAAACATAGTTTTCCATTTAATAGGAATTTTACATTTCAAACTATTAATCGATCATTAGAAAAAAGAAATACATTAAAGTGCAAATAGTAATAATGGATGTATTAGGTGCGTATCATATAATTAATTTAAATAAATATAAGCACCTAACTTTCCACTAATAAATATATATGTATATATTTTTTGAACTAGAAATAAATTATAATAGTGAAATGATAGTGAAAACGCTAAGATGTTTGAGGTGCTCACTGCCCCATACACGAAAGGACATACACTAGAAGTCCGATAAGTTTCTCATTTCGGGGCTGTAGGGGCGGAAAATTCCAGGAATTGCTGACTTATCGGATGCCCCCTCTAGTAGCAGGATATTAGGAGCGTGTATGCGTAAGAATGAAGCGCAAATCAGAAGCAAAATAGCACACGTAGTGAGAGAACCCCAATTAGTGTGCGTGCCGTCGACGTTTTAAGGGGAGTGTACACTTATCGGACGGCAACTTATCGGACTTGTACTGTACACGAGATGCTAAGCTATTGAGGCGCTCGTGTATACACTTTCACGCATTATACTAATTGACCGACAAAGATTAATAGACAGGAACAAAAATTTAAATTAATAAGAACCTAAAAAGGGAGGAAGAAGAAAACAAAATACATTAGTGGAAACTAGCATTAATTAAAAAACGAGAAACTTTAATTTAATTTAGGCACTCTGAAGTAGGATTTCAAATCGATGTCATTTGCGATATCATTCATCTATAAACTTTAGCAACAATACGAATTATAAACAACTGAATTCATCAAGGTACAATGTCAATTTATAGAGAAAACCCCTTTTCAAAACTTGAATTGTACGCTTGATTGACAAAAATAATACTGGATAAAGACTATAGAAAAATAATACGATTGGAATGCGAAAAGAGCAATAACCTTTCAACTCTGCAAATTCTATCAGTGTTTTAAATATAAAGCATTCGTAGTTGCGAAAATAAGTTCATTGACTTTAAGAGATAAGTGGAATCGGTAATGATTGGCCATCGAATTAGTGAAAGCAGTGCTGCGGAGGAACACAGATCGGGCGAGAGAAATGTAATTTGGCAAAATATGACCAAATGCTCGCTCACAGGTGTTCGACGGTCAAAAACAGTGCCTCTCCCAACCACTAAATCACAGCTTAAGACTATAATTGAAGTACATCAGAAAATCAATCTATAACTTGATCGCGTCGTGAATACAACAGTTTTCTTTTAACTCGATCGCTTCGCGCATACAAGAGAGATTCTGTCGGTATTAACTTTGAGTTTGTGTACGTTAAAACCTTTTCATTTTTTCAACCTCGGTTCTGACGTTAAATTAAAATCATAAAAATTGAAAAGCAATAACCAGTTATATCAGTACACGATATTAGCTTCCCCCCCCCCCCTCTTTTTTTTTCTAAAATTTGTTCCTGGTTAAATATAAATGAAAACGGACAAATAAAAGAGCGAGTCAGTTTAAAATCGGTTCTGACCATTATAAATAAAAAAAACCCTTCGTAACGCAGGAAGTAAGTACCCCCGGAAGTCGGGAAGAAAGCCTGTGATTAGATTGTTATCCATACAACGGTTCTCCTGTTTTTACTTATTCGGGGATAACAATTAAATTATTTTTAAAGTGAAGCGAAAAGACAATACAATTTTGCAAGTAGAATTATCCGACTCCTGCCTCCCTTGAAACAGGAGTAGTTTATAAGAAAAGAAGTGAATGCAAGCACACTTTGTAGCAGGCTAATTGCTCGTGTTCAAATTAAATTTTCAAATTTAATTCAAATGTTGTTAAGGAATTAATTGTTATTTAATTATCATCCAAGAAAACTAAACCGGCCTTCTCGGCCTCGTAGTTTTCTTACGGTGCAAGCAAGCACGCCTTGTAGCGAGCTGATTGCTCGTGTTCAAATTAAATTTTCAAATTTAATTCAAATGTTGTTAAGGAATTAATTGTTATTTAATTATCATCCAAGAAAACTAAACCGGCCTTCTCGGCCTCGTAGTTTTCTTACGGTGCAAGCAGCACGCTTTGTAGCGAGCTAATTGCACGTGTTGAAATTAAAATTAAAATTTTAATTCAAATGTTGTTAAGGAATGAATTGTTATTTAATTTCAAATCCTAGAAAACTTAACCGGCCTTCTCGGCCTCGTAGTTTTCTTACGGTGCAAGCAGCACGCTTTGTAGCGAGCTAATTGCACGTGTAGAAATTAAAATTTCAATACAAAGATTTCACAATTTCCAACAGGCCTTGAGTTACTCAATAGGCCGGAAGAAATGTTGAAATTTTTCAAAATTTATTTGGAATGAACCATATCTTTATTTGATTGAATACTATACTGTCCAACTTTTACAAATTATACACTATGTTTTAAATTACTTTTTTTATTACCAATACCTGGCGAAAATAAAACCCGTAAGTCAAAATACCGTGGCGGTCGAAAGATTCGAGCACGATGCGAACGTGCCATTGCTGGCACATATGCAAACACCGTACGAGAACTTATAGTAGTGCGGGTAGAAAACCCGATTTAAATTTCTGCCCTAAAGCCAGTCGAAAAATCTGAGGAAAAATCAGTGAAAAATTAGTAGAATCAGTTTAACCTTCAAAGAAAAATTATTTTCAAGGAAGTGCAAAAAAAAAACCGGACAATTTTATTGACAAGATTCTGTCATTCTTTTTAGCGAATAGTGACTAAAAGAATAACATTATTTTGAATTATCCAGAAAATTGAACTAAAAACCTGGCCTCAAATTCATTCAATTTAAAAAATTCAAAGTTCTTTTAAATTGAAAATTACAATTTCGAATTAATTTATCAAAGATTTGAATATTTTTGAATTTCTATCAAATTGAATTAAAAACCTGGACCTCTTATTCGGCCTCGAATTAATTCAAATTCAAAAATTCAAAATTCTTTTAAATTGAAATTTACAATTTCTAATTAATTTATCAGAAAAATAATATTTTTGAATTTCTAGAAAATTGAATTAAAAACCTGGGCCTCTTAATGGGCCTTGAATTAATTAAATTTTAAAATCCAAAACCTTCAATCTGAAGATAATTAATTGATTGAGTGAATAAAAGTATTTTTGAATTTTCTAGACAATTGAATTAAAGACCTGGGCCTCGAATTAGTTCAATTTTAAAAATTAAAAACCTTTAATCGAAAAAAAATGTAATTGATTAGAAAAGAAGAAAACTATTTTGAATTGTCTAGAAAATTGAATTAAGTACTTGGGCCTCATAATAGGGCATTACTTCAATTTTAAAATTCAAAATTTTGTCGGTAAATATAAAATTCCCAGTGCACGTTTAAAGCACAGGTATTCTGAAATCACTATCAAATTGATTCTTTTTAGAATGAAGAACTATCCATCTATTAGTAATAACTTGCGGAAAAGGAAACATCGTGCGGGAATACTACGACGTATGAAAACCGAAGTATCAGGCCTGTTAAAAGAATTAAAAGTTACAGTGGTCCCCTCAACGCCGGGAGTTGTTAAAAGCGACAGCTCTAGTTACATGTCAAGTTCATCCACGAGCCTTCCACTTTTTCACACTTTTTCGGAATTTTCAAAATATTTCGAAACAATCCTCGAAAAGACTGAAAAATACGTGAAAGCTAATCATTCAGAGAAGTAGAAATCTCCACAGATCGATACAAAGAAATAATTAAAGTTCTGCCATAGAAAATGTTTAAGACTATTAAAAAAAAAAAAGAGGAGAAAATAAAGGGACAAATACCGTGAAATGGTGCTGCGTATTACTACCCAAAAAGACTCAGTAGTTACGCCATCGCAATATAAAGAACTTACAATACTTCTCGACGAAATTCTTAAACACTTTGAATTTGACGTTAAATTAGCCGAAGAAAAAGCGCGTGAAGTGGCCCAAAAATTACATCAAGAATAGGATATGAAAGAATGCCACCCTTCGTATCTGAACATAGCCACTACTCGACCATAGAGGTACCTAATTCTGTGGATTTCAATTCCGACGCTTTTTTGCCCGGCACAGTAGAATTAGTTTTTGAAAGCAGAATTCCCAATATAGGGACCATAAACATAGAGATCCATGAGATGGAATTTCCGTTTTTAGTAATTTCAAATACAACCCCTACCGGATTTGTTCAGACTAGATGAATTGTAGGGTTGCTTGTGATAGAACACCTAGCACGAATACACGGATTTTCAATACAGTAACTTAGAAAGAGGAAACCTAGTGCTATGAGTGCTAGGTAAAAGGGTACCAAGTGTAGCCACCGCACATTCTCCTACCCTAGATATTGAATATGCAAGGAGAAGGGAGGGGAGAACTTCCTTTTTTTGGCCACTAAGTTATCCTAGTAATAAGAACGATTAATTTCATAATTAGCGGAATACCATCGATGGCGATGCTCTGTCCTAGCACACAACTATAACTTAATGCGTCGTCGGTAGCAGACATGTATAGCTCGCGAGCTGATATTGGGTTTCAACCAAACACCTAATTAACACCTAATTAAATCCCAAGCACTGATGACGTAGCAATCCGTGTGGCTCAGTCAAATGCTGACACGTTATTAATACAACAAGCTGCTAGTAACATCCCCTCGTATGATGGTAAGAACATCCCTGTACGAGATTTCATACAGAATATAGTAAATGCTGCTACCTATGTTCCAGTGTCTTTTGAATCCTCGCTCATCACCGCCGCGTTAGGAAAGCTAACCGGTCCTGCTAGGGAATGTACCAAAAATAAACAATTCTCGAGAATCATCGATCTAATCGATCTATTAAAAGATCGATTCGCACGAGGAAAACCTTTCGAATATTATTTTAATGAAATGTATCATCTAGCGGAGAAAAGAAATGAATTAGTCAATGAATATTATGACCGACTGCATTGCTATATCGGAGGTACTAAAGCAGCGGTCGAAGCAGCCCACACTCACGCAATAGCCGTGGCCACTGCCGTTCCTGTCAATCAGGCCGCTATTCAAGCTTTTATTTGAGGATTACCAGATGATATGTCGGCATTCGTTGACGCGAAAGACCCCACGACCTTCGAAGAAGCTTTTAAGTTTGCAAAACATGCCGAGAAAAGAAGACACGCTTCGGGAGTACCGCATATTTCTTTCCGTACCTCCCATCAATCCCGGAAAATCCAACATGAACATCAGGATGACCCTCGCAGTAACCGTTATCCGGCGGAAGAGCTGCGATTATAGGATCCATATGGAAACAATCGGAACTACCCCCAGGTCCAGAATCGCACCCATAACAATAGTCCAAGTAGGTACTGTCAAGACGACGGAAACCGGATTTATAATTAGAATGGTAAATTCGATAAATATCAAAATGATTTTAGATCGGGTCGCCCGTACAATGATTATGCCGGTCTCCAAGCCCTCGGTATAACCATGATAGTAGAAGACCCGAACCGCAACCCGCGGGCATATTAAAAAGGACAGGGCCAAATAACCCTCGGGTTTAGGGTTATTCACGCCCGTATTACCCTCAACAAAGTCGAAATTTATGCCCTTACTTCAATAACACAGCACACAGGCAAACCTCTGCAGCCTAGTAACTCCTCCGCAAATTCCCAGCCAAGTTATACACCTGCGCATATTCAAGCGTATACCTCTACCTCGTCCTCTAATGGCAGACCAGTTTCAAGGTCGCCTTCTCCTTATACCACTAGTAGATTGGAATATCCCGTAGTAAAAATAAGTAGTCCGGATCTATATCAGGGATACGGAAAACTGTTGGTTGATACGGGGACCGCCGTAAATTTAATAAAAATTTCTCTTTTTTGTAACTCACCCCACCTACGTATCGGGGAAGTATCCATCATTACCGGTGTGACCATGACACGAGTGTATACCCTAGGCACCATTGAATTAGAAATATTTGGAAAACTAGTTACATTCCATGTAGTTCGGGATACCTTTCCGATGACGAATTAGACAAGGCAAAAGAGGAATTAGCCCCCGAAATCAAACCAATTCCTCGGATCCTCACCGTAAAAGCCGGAACGGTGAAACACATCCCTGTCCCTGTACAAAACACTTCATTAACCGAAGTCTATTTGCCCTTAGTAATGGTGGATGACTCCGCTCAGTCAATTCGCGGAGGGACCAGGCAGACTGCGGTGTGACGGCACATCGGACTTTGCCTGTAACATATACATAGGAGAATCCACAGTTACCAACAGGGACGGGATGTTTCAAGTTTTGGCTTTTAATACAAGAGAAGAAGAAATAGAGAGAGGAATCCCTCCGCAAGAATTGCTTGCAATCGATTTTGCAAGTTATTCCAATAACGAAGATTTTGACCACCAAAACTGCTCTCTCATTGGAGGCTAGAATAGAGGACATTCTACGAAAAGTACCCCAAGAGCACCTAAACCCCGAGGAACGGGCACTAGTGCAAAAATGGATCCGAATTGGAAATGACAGGTTCCTAGCCACTGATGACAGATTGACCACAACCACTTTAGTAAAGCACGAAATACCTACCACTGATGAAATCCCTGTACATATCAAACCCTGTAGACAAGCGCAAAACAGGAGGCACTTATTAAAGAAGGGGTAGAAGAAATGTTTAGAGATGATCTAATCGTTCTCTCAACCTCTCCTTACAACTTCCCGACTTTAGGCGTGCCCAAGAAGCCTGATTCCACGGGCGAGATAAAATTCAGAATTGTAACCGATTTTCGGGCTCTGAATGAAAAAAATATTGGTGATGCCTGTCCGCTTCCCAACATTACCGACATTCTGGATCGGTTAGGGGGTGCCCAGTATTTTTCAGTACTCGACCTGACATCTGGGTTCCGCCTAATAGAAACCAGCGAAAAGGATCAACCGGAAACTGCCTTTCCATCCCACAAGGGCACTACCAATATAAACGAATGCCCACGAGAATAAAAAATGACCCAACTACTTTCCAGCGTCCTTTCTGGCCTGCATGGCACTGAGCTCTTCGTGTACCTTGATGATATAGTAATTTTCTCAAGAACATTGGAAGAGCACGGCAAAACAATAACCCGATTGTTCGGTCGGCTGAGACATGCCAACCTATTTGTATCCAATGAGTCAGTTTTTGTAAGGTCAATAGAATAAAGAGACAATAAGTATTTTCCAATTTATACTAGACAATGAGATCTATTGTTACAGCCGGTGAAATGTGAATTCCTAAAAATAGAAGGGTCCTACCTCGGGCACATAATAAGCAACAAAGGTATCATGCCTGAACCACGGAAAATATATGCGATCCAAAACTATCCTCGTCCGTGTAATGTCAGGTCGGTCCGAGGATTTTTAGGCCTCGCGGGTCACTATAGAAGGTTTATCAGGGATTTTTCAAAAGTTGCAAAACCTTTGTTTATAATTTGAAGAAAACCCAGCCATTCGATCGGGACAACGAGCAGGAAGAAAGTTTCAAGAAATTAAGAAAGAGTCTGTGTAGTCAGCTATTGACGCCTCTGAAGTCGCTGTAGGAGCAGTCCTAACCAGGAAATAGAGGGAACGGACCTACCGGTATCTTATTTCTCTAATGTCTTTCATGGCTGGGAAAAAAACTAGAATAAAACAGAAAAGGAATGCTTAGCCATCGTAGATGATCTCGAGAATTTTCGCCCCTATTTGTATGGGCGTAAATTCCTCTTGTCCTGCGACCATGAGCCCATGCGGTGGATTAACTCTGCAAAATCACCCACGGGAAGAATCGGAAAATGGTTATGGAAACTTGGAGATTTCGACTACCAATGTGAGTGTAAGCCCGGTAAAATAAACAGATTTACCCGCCATTTCTGCGAATCCGACAGTCGGCTCCTCATCCAGCGATCCAAGCAACAACGACTCTAACGAACAGGGCGAAAACAGCCTTGCCGAAGCTCCTTCCAATGTCCGGCCTCTAGGAATAAAAACGTTCCCTCCACACACTCACAACAGAGCAGCAAAGCAAACTGCCCGCGAAGGAATTAAGCAAAGTCTACCTTCTAAGAGATCTAGACTTGCATCCGCACTCGGTGGCATTCTCCAGTAAATCGGGAACGCAAAGGTAGCCATCCTTGCCATTCTCCTTTCCGCGAACCAGCATTAGAAAGCGAGAAAGACCAAAAGGTTCGATAAACCAGTTAGCAACGTCTTCACGGAATGAAGGGTCTAAGCCTAGTGAGAGTCCCGTAGCAACCAGACTAAGACCAAGACAGGTCACAGGCCCCTTACCCCATGAATGCCCTACTCCCGCTGACAATGACTCTGGACCGACGGTATCAGATACCAAAAATACCGGTTCAGACAGTTTCGACTCAGACCCACCAGCACAACGACAACGTTTCAGCGTACTACCAATTCTCAACGCCCCCCGGCTACGAATAAGTACAAAGATAAGCTCAAAGACAATCAGGTTACTGCTCAGACGGAACCTTTAGGTAACTCAAGAGGGTGTGACCCCGTCAGGGGCCTTAACCCTCTTGACCACCCTGCTGATCCGAGTCCGGAAAATTTACTAGTATACGTAAGCCCTCCACCTGAGACCAGTGACACTGACACCGAGGTAGGTATTTTCGATACCGACCCCACGGATTTTGTAAAAAACCTACAAGAGTCTTTTCACGATTCGACGCGTAATTAGGGAATTGAAGGAAATATCCGCGTCAATAGAAGAACGTGTAGAGCAAGACTCGACTACTAATTCTATGATGAACGAACTAATGGCTCGCGAACAGGATGATGAACGAACCCCCATTACAAAAACCGAAACCGGAGGACATGTAAAAATTACCTCGGAAGAAAAAACATCCTCTCAGGAAACCTGCGAAGAGTCTATACTCTTGCCACTACCAAAGCATAGGGTAACAACGGTTACTCCTCTATCTAAGTATGATACTGCTGCTCGCTCTACTCCCTATACTTTAACGAATGTCGAGAAACCCTCTAAAATAATAGAAGAAACAGAAACTAGCGAGTATGAAAGAAGTCCCACATACAAGAAGAAAGAGAAACCATCTAGAAGATTAACAACCACGGAAGCACCCAACACCCCCATCGCTGTTTCTTCTCTCTTAACTCAAACGGTTAATATGGAAATTTCTCCTACATTAAATTTAGAAATGCCATATATACCCGACCCGAGTGAACCCATCAGAAACAATCAAGAAACACAGGACACCCCTGATTTATTTAGGCGTTCTACGATGTTGAATAGTTGTCGCCAGTCATTGACGTACAGGAAGGACAATTATGTTCACTTTCCATCCGCTGATTGCGAGCCCGTGACGTCAGTTACCAAGTTGTTAATGGCGATTGTAAACATTGATCTAAAAAAAATGCGAGAGAAGAAACCTTAGAAAGGACAGATTTGGGCAACGCAAAAACATAAATACACTACTTATTCAATAATAATCAAGGACAGGTATTTATACCATTTAACTACAACGGAATTAGAAACGGGGTTACGAAACCTATCTGTAGCCTTGGAAAAAGACAAAGTGGAAAGTTTTCGGATTCCATGCTCAATCGATTTTTGCGACGAACCACCCATAAATTCCCTTACAGATAATTTAACCAAAATTTTCTCAAGTACAACAATTAAGGTTACCGTTTGCAATGACAGAATTGAAATCCCTCCGGAGCAAAAATAGACAAAAGATAATCGAGGAAGCTCATAATAGCCTAATCAGTGGACATAAGGGTGTCACAAAAACTTACCGAAGAATCCGGGAAAGATTCACATGGCCGCGATTAAGAGACGATGTAGTAAAATATATTCGAACATGTTCAGACTGCGTAGAACAAAAGATCACTAGACTGCTCACTCGCAAGCCTATGATCATAACCGACACTCCCATGGAACCATTCGATAAAGTTTCTTTTGATACAGTCAGACTTCTGCCAACTAAACTTGATGGAGATCGTCATATATTGACCATGCAAGACCATCTCAGCAAGTACTGCATTTCGGTCGGGGTACCTAATCTTAAAACTACCAGCCTTGCGCACGCCCTAGCCATAAATTTATTCTCCGTTTATGGGACACCTAGGTGTATCCTGACCGATCAGGGGATCTTTCAAATAAACCAGGTAACCAAATCGGGCTATAGGCCCCAGACCAATAGCGCACTAGAAAGAAGCCACGCAGTCCTAATGGAATACATACGAATCTACGCAACTCATTACGAGGATTGGGATCGGCTCCTTCCATACGCGATGTTCGCCTACAACACTACCATGCACGAGGCAACTAACTTTACACCATACTGAATAGTTTTTGGCCGAATAGCGAGAACGCCATCTTGTTTTACAGATAAACGTAAGTTAGAAACCAACGGATCATACCTTCGGTACTTAATTACCTGGCTACAAGAAATACGTGTATTAGCTACCAAGAATTCGATCGAGGCAAAAATTAAATAAAAAAGGCAACATGATAAAAGGAGTAAACCTTTGAATGCTATGGTGGGGGACGTTGTGCGAATAAAAAAGGAAGTCCGTGAAGGGAAGTTAGACAAATATTATGATGAACGTCTTTAAAAGATAATAGAATTTTCAGAGGGACACAACACTAGGTTAGAATCAGAAGACGGGACACGGTTGTCCAAACACGCAGACAAGTTGAAGCTTGTTTACTCCTGACTAGACAAATCAGTACGGGTCACTAAGGAAGGGTTTATAGTTGATAAAAACGCATAATACGTAAAATCGTACATGTGTATACTGACGACTCTTGCCTACGGAATGTAAACATCTCAGCTTCAACGGGTGGAGGAGTATGGTTCGGAGATAATCATCCGTTAAATATGTCTTCTCGTGCGGTCGGTCGTCAGAATAACAACTCGGCAGAGATAGAAGCTGTTGTTATGACTGCCAAACAAGCCCTGAGGGCAAACATTAAGAAATTGATAATCCATACCGATTCTCAATTTCTTATAAAAGGTTATACGCAGTTGTTCCCAAAATGAAAATCTGGAAATTGGAGAACGAACGATAGACATCCAGTTACATGTAAAAATGAGTTCGATAGATTGAGTAGCTCTCTCCAGTTGCTTGAGGTTCGTTGGTATTATGAGCCCGCACACATAAGGGCCTTTACGTGTTTAGGAAAAGCACCTTTTTTCAAAAGGGAAATCTCATATGTTTCTTTTTTTTTTAGATTAACAAAATGTGTAATTTCATTACAATACTTTTGAGCTATTGGATTATTGCAGGATGAGTTAGCCATTCGCAGGAAAGGGAAGAAACATTCTCCATTACAACGCTTACGAAAAACACTGGGATATATTAGGGAGATTTTGTATTGCGTTCCGTAGCTTACAGTAAACGCTAATGTCACGTGATGACGTTTCTGTGCATGCTCTGCGAGTTTAGTGTTACGGTTTTCCGCTATTCCACGTTCTTTAGCGTATCATTTAGCGTTTACCGTATGCTACGAAACGCTATGCAAAATCTTCCTATTATGAAAAACTGCAATCCGTACAACATGTAGCAGGAATCTGGAGGACAACCGTCTTCATAGAAATAGGAAAATTTCGGGACCTAGCTGAACACTACACTGTAAAAAAATCTTTGGTGATATTTATAATCAGCTAGTAATTATACGTGCAGTGTATTTTCAAATTACAATGTATAACCTGATTAATTTACGATACTACAGTAGTTATTTGCAATCTAGTGTGATTTAACTTCAGGTCACAATGTGAAAATAGAACGAAGGTTGTTCCATTTGCAGTCGACTGTAAAATTACTACGTCCGATGATGGAAATTATTCGATCGGCGTGAGACATAGTAAGTTTACGTAAGATGATAAATTTACTTCGGACTTTAAGTCTACGAAAGTATATATAAATTTTGACTATGTGTGCTTTTCTATCACGAGTGAGTAAGTCCGCCCTGACGAACGCCGCAGAATTATGTGCAGGACGTAAATTTTGACCATTCGAGACTCTCGAGTATGATGTTTTCACTCGATGAAAATGAATTTTTAAATTTTGAGACTGTCAAGTGGTTATACTCCGTTTTCTCCCTTAAATACAGAAAACAACTGTAGAATATTTTCACATCTGTGAAAAGTTGTGAATAGTAGCAAGGTGACTGTATTTCGTAGATTTCCGACCCGTACCTAATTTCACGGTCTACGACGGGAAAACATCCTGCATGTATTTCTTTATGGCGGACGTAGATTGAGAACAAAAGTTCGTATTTTTACAGAATTCTGCTTATTTACTATGTGACACACCGATCGAATTATTTCCATCGTCGCAGGATGTAAATTTACACCAACTTTTTTTACAGTGTACTCAACTAAACTGGAATATTCTTATAATTATTGGCAGTCATCTCTTGGAAAGAACTGTGAGGAATTAATGGGATATCATCGGCTACAGCGAAAAATTAGGCTAGCTGACCAGTTACAACAGGAATTAAATGCGATCTTCACAGAACTAATTTATCACACGGAAATACATGCTCCCCAATAGGTACTACCGAGCATGTTTCGCCGACGTAGAACTGTTCCATGGTTTGGGTTCATTGGGAAAATTGCTGGAGCCACTACGGGAGTCCTAAACTATGAAGATGGGGAAAGATACGAAGAAGCAATAGTCGAATTAAACGCCGCCCAAAACAATTTTTCCAAATTAGCAAGCGAACAAGCACACATTATACGTGCATAATTACACAAATTACATCACGACGCAGAGCAAAGAGGAAAAGAATCAAATAAATTGAACAAGAAGATAATCCAGGCCACAAACAAAATGGCTACCTTCTACGAGAGTATAGCCACAGAAAATTATACTCTACTATTGCTAGAAACAGCTGCCGCTTTAGAGTCCAACCTGGATTTCTCAAGCCAATCTTTAGAGCGAATCACGTCCGTCATGCAGGCCGCCAGGGAAGGAAGATTACACCCTTCACTAATGTCTACCCAACGGCTTAAGACCATCGCAAGAGAAGCCCAAGACCATCTTTTAGAGTTGGAATTTCCAACCGCGCTTACAGCCGTAAGTCTCCCGGATCTGACTCACATTTCCACTGTGTTCTTCAGGATGCATGATGACAAGTTGATGAATATTATAGACATTCCCCTGTTAGAAAGAAATATGTTTGAATTATATCGGTTGTATTCAGTTTCTATTAGTCAGAAAATATTTCAAAACGGAATGGGACGAGATTACATTATTCCCAGAACCAAATATTTAGCTATCAATACCGAGCAATGTAACTACATCCACCTGTAGGAGTTCAACATGCAAGCATGTAGCCTTCACAACAAAAGGTACATCCTTTACACGTCGCAGCCGATCTATGATACCGCTTTATAGCCACAATGTGATGTGGAGCTCTTGCGAAGTGCCTCTATGGAAATCCTGAGGCATTGTGATATCAACCTGCAATACCGGATCAAGATACACCACTCGATTGGTAGGCACTGGACTTATGCAGATGAAAAGAGGATGTATGTTACGGACTGAAAGTGTGACACTCAGGGCTACGCTAATTTCAGAAGATCGACACGAATATATCTACAATCCCACTATAATGCTGGATTTATTTGAACTTTCCAACAAATTTTAAAAATATCATGGAGATACAAATGAACCCCAGTCTGTACTTTTACAAGATACTGAATCAAAATTTATATGGGAAGGAGGAGAAGCGGATACCACACTTTCAAACATAGAAACCCAATTAACTACTTTAAGTCAACATCACATAGATATGAAAAGGCGCAACACGCTTACTAAAGTCGGCGTCAAAAGTACGCGACTCTCACTTTGAACACTTGCAACTCGTTCAAAAAAAATCTCAGAAAATTTTGGCCAGGTAACGTGAAAGCTTAAGGTCTCCCGAATTGAAAGATATGTATATTGTT
>CAKNWW010281121.1:503-12291 GCA_932074435.1 Andricus kollari
AAGGAAAGTTCAGTTATGTGATATTAAATAAGTAAATTTAAATTTTATTTTATAATTTAAAAGATAGAATGAACGATTTTCAGACATTATTTTTAGAAATGCTTGATTTATTCTAGTTTTTATAATTTTGCGATTTTGCATCGACTTGTGAAAAAGCTGCTTAAGTCTCTAGAAACTTGTCGCCTAATTTTACAGTTAAATTCAACTCATCAGGCACTTTTTACACACTAACTTTGGTCATGCTTTAAGATTTCTATCTTCACTAGTTCACAGAGTTGTGCAATTTTAAACTGTACAGATTTGACTTGCATGGTAGGGCAGTTGCATAATTTATTAGTTCGAAACGCATCGTTCACATCCAGGTTTTAATTTATAAATGATTAGAATTCCATAGTTGCTTGAAGATTATTGGCTATCCTTTCTTTCTGTATCTTATTTTCAAGTTAAGAAAACGATAATTTTGTCTTTGACGTTCCTTTTTTGTAAATACACTTTACTTCGAGCTGATCATCTGTAAAATATTTTGTAAATTCAAAATATATTTCGTTTTTGCACTATTAGATTTCGTAACTTGGTAATTTTCACTATTTTTGGCCAAAGTCGTTTAATAAAAATTATGAGTTTAACGTGGTGTCTGATAATTTAGGATTTTGTTCTGATTTGGTGCATTTGGAACTTTTCTTTATTCCTGGGCAACGCATAGTCTCTTCAACGTCGGCGTCCATATTTGAAATAAAGCGATGGCCATGGAAAAGGTAAATTTTAAGAAACAGAGAATACTTTAAGCTATTTTCTTTCACGAAACACTCGCAAATTGCATAACCGAAGTCTGTAGATTTTTTTCAATTCAGGAAACACGTCAGGCACAAATTTATTTTGGTTTAGTTTTTTTTTCTGTTTGCAAATCCGTTGGCTGTATGATTTAGTACACATTTATAATATATGGATAGAAATTAAAGTCTGTGTAGTGACTTCTTTCTTTCACTTTTTTGTCTGATTATATAATCTGGTTGGATCAACTATAATTAGAATCTCAAACATGTAGATGAATTCACGTGAAAGATGAAGAAAAAGTTAAAAGGTGATGAACGTATCGTGCATGTTGTGTATTTTTACACTTGTTATTCTTCGTAGTTAAAAAACCAATGTATTTTCAAACTCAATCAGCTATCTTGGTACATTTTTTAGTCCCTTTATTACTATGAGAAGTTGTAGGATCCGGAAGCTACGATCATGGTTCCTTAAAGAAACCAATCCCGACGCAACTGGAACTTGTACGCCATCCACTTCTGCTCCTTCTGTCCTAGAAGGTAAGCAAGAGCGGGAAATTCACGCGAGATAACATCGTGCAACACAGTTCCTTAGAGTCAGGTATCTAGCCGCGGATGACCTTACGCGGTAGATGGGACAGTTTAAGCTGAAGGTTTCACCTCTGGATACTTTTTTTAGAGCTACCAATCTTTGTAGAATGTTATGAGGAACAATGTTGGCGGGCCAGATGAAGTGATCCCAGAAGTAGAGCCTTTTGCATCCGATTCGCGATGGAATGAGCCTGACGCTGGCAAGGCGGAATCTTGTTGAGTTGGCCAAGAAATGAAGCTGTCATACCTTCATGACAGCCGATTATGAGAACTACAAGATGGAGTTTGTAGCCTTGGTACAGCCGGCTCAGCTCGAAATGAAGTGCGTGATATTTCGCCCGTTGTTCTTCCTCCTTTGCCGTGACATTACCATCGGCTGGTGTCGAGAATTCAATCACATACATAATCTTGGTCTTCAGATCTTGGAGGACAATATCAGGCTTCGTAGCACTGATACGTTGAGTGGTGGAGAATGAGAAATTCCAGTAGATCTTACACTGATCATTCTCCACAACGGACTCGAGTTCCCCCTGGGCATATGGCAAGACCGGCAATAGATCAACACCATAGAAGTGCCTAAGATGGCAATATAACACTTTTAGAGCCGCATTGTGTCTCTATGTACCCGTAGTGGACGTACCTTGATCATCCACTGAGAACATGTCCAAGTGCTTGTCAGCATGTTCTCTTAGTAGAAGCGTATTTTCTGCTTCCTGTACCCGACTTTTGAGCACAACGGTGTTAGTGATGCTAGGCCATGTTTAGTGTCGCTGGAATCAAATGGGAGGCCAAGCTCTTCTGCTTGCCGCAATGCCGCAGCATTGACGACTTCATGTTGATATAAGAGTCGCATAAGAGAATCTGTGCTATTTAGAACTGAGCAGGCTGTAGCCAGAACCGTTCTTCGATGAAGACACTCCAAGCTTAGCAAGCCTGAAGCGTCTTCATTTAGCTGATAAGTATCTCCATATACTTGCTCCCTGAAGACTTGAGTCTCTTCTCGACTAGGTTGAATTTTCCTGAATCCACTTTACTCGCCGTTCAAGGCGCTGTTGAAAGAGATATTATTTTTTGCGGCCAGTGCTGCTTGATGGTCAACAGTTAACACTTGTTCAGCGTGTGATTTGCTCTCCTGAAGTTTCGAGCAAGTGCCCTAACTTTTGGAGTGAATTTTTTATTTGATGTTATGTAGCTAATCACGCACTGAATATTTGTCTTACTCAGGCGCACTGAAGTATCGTTACTTCTATTGTCGCTAAGCAGGGAAACCGCCTTCTCGTAAACTGCACAGTTCAGGTGCCAGAGATTAACATCTTCGGGGAGCAAATCGGGGAGAGCAATATTAGCTTCAGCTAATTTGTCCATTGTGAGGAAGTGGTGGATAGATCTCCTACTTCTTATGTTGGCATTATCCGCTATCTGCAAAGGTGGTCTTGCTGGAACGGATGGTATATTCTCTGGAGAAAGTTGCTCCTCTTCTTGCTGATAAAGAGATTCATATCCGTTTTTGCGCAAAAAGGATACCTGATCTCTTCAATACTGAGGCGTCTTATGAGCATATTCCGGGTGCATATTGACCCAACGGTCATGTAACATTTGCATGAATCCTCTTCGCGCCGGTGAACTTCTTTGCCAACAGGTAAGGACATCCCTCCTGAGTTGGTCCGACCATTTAGATCGATGTTCTCGCGTTTGTCCGGGGCCATTGCCTGGTCGTCGCCTCGGTTCGGTCCTATTGCCACTCCCAACTGAATAATGGCCTCCATCCGTGAGAGATCTATTGTGGATGGCACTGCGCGATACTGGTGACGTAACCGCATAAATCGTTGCATTGGGAGTTAGCCCAATGCAACGTGGCGACTGTAAGAGCCGGAGCTCTCGGGCGATGGGGTCGCCACATCCCTATTATAAATTAATGTCTCAAGCTTAAGATGGTTACAGCCCAATATGACGAAGGCATTTTTGGTTAGATTTGTATTTTGTTGTTGTTGGTTTTTTGAATTATATGCACGGGACTGTCCCGGTATATATTATCAGTCACGGAGGCATTATTATAATGCAATCAAGTGATCTGATAAGAACATGGGCCCTGACATATTGGTTAAAGCCTGGTTTTTACCTACAGCATAAGGTGGGATCCGAACCACCAGAACCTCGGTAAAGTTACATGGAAAAATTTCAAGAGGTACCAGATCAGGGATCAAACCCCGGACCTCTAAAATGAAGTTCGAGCGTCTAACCAACTGAGCCACCGAGGCTCTTAAATTATTAAATTATTATTATTATCAGTATTATACCATTAAGCATTTTCCCTCTCGGGGTAAGCGTGACTCACACGGTGAGGAAGGGAGTAATGTGGGGGGGGGGTATATATTTTTAGATTGATCTAGAATACCCGTATTATTTATTTAAATAACACGTTCGTTCCGCAACACTACTCTAACCCAGATTGCTGATCAATCATTCACTCCACTGACACTCTTCCTCATGCATTTCTTAAGCTTATAATTATCAGCTATTTGTCGCCACACTTTTCTTTCTTGGCATACCCTTCTAGCTTCCTTCACGTCCATGCATTTTCTCATGCAAGCTCTTGTGTTTTTGTGACCTTTTATACCATTTCGTATTAGGTTCTCATTGACACATTCTAACTATTCTTTCCGCGGTCTGCCTCTGGGCACACTGCCATTTACTTTACGTTGATACGCTTGTTTCGTCAGTCGCTCATATTTCATTGTCTCAACATGCCCAAACCATCTTAACGAATTTTTTTCACATATGTCAACTAGAATCCTTTTCTTGCATCGTCCAGGTGTCGCTACCGTAAAGCACAGTCGTCATAAATATAGAATTATGTATTGCCCTTTTAGCTTTACTTAATATATTTTTACTCCTGATAATGGGCCCTGCTCTACCGATAACCTTCTTACCCTCATTTCTAAGCCTATATGACTCCCCATCTATATTTCCGTCATTAGTGAATAGGCTATCAAGATATACATACTTATCAACTTGTTCTATTCCCTCATATGTTAGGACAATATTGCATATTGTTTTCTCACCCTGTCCTTCAAACGTCATAATTTTTGTTTTATTTACGTTAATTTTGAGGCCCATGTTCTTCATGCTCATGTTGAGCTTGCTCAAAATACTTTGCAAATCTTCGATTGAGTCTGCCATGACAAGCTTATCATCTGCGAACGCTAACGTACCCTCACTGTCCCGAGATCCACACCTCGAAGAGGGCCATTTTTAGACACTTGTCCATGACTATAATAAATAGCAATGAGGACATAACTCAGTTTCCTATTAACCCTTACTTTGCTACCAGTATATATTATTTTTATTGCTTGTAGGAGCCATCCATTGACTCCATACTCTTTCAGGACTTGCCAAAGTTTACTTCTATCCACCTTGTCAAACGCTTTTTCTAGGTCAACAAATGCACAGAAAATTTGTTTCCTTACTCTCAAACTTTTTTCTCTGATCTGTCTTAAGCTAAATATTTCATCCGTACATGATCTTCTCGGCATAAATACACTTTGGACTTCCCATTTATTTTCTTCTGTTATTTTCATTACCCTACGAATAAGTATTTTTGAATATATTTTACTTACGGTACTTAATAAACTGATACCTCTGTAATTATTGCAGTTGCTTTTATCTCCCTTTCTTTTGTATATTGGTACGATATTCGATTTTTTCCAGACATCTGGAACTTCTCCCATCTCGATACATAAATTTATCAATTCGCACAATCTATGAGGCATGTAGTCGCCACCGTATTTAAGCATTTCAGCGTTAATACTGACTACACCAGCAGCCTTACCATTTTTTAGGTTCTTAATTATATTCCTAACCTCAGAGGCACAGACTCTCTCAATTGAGTTTTCTAACTTATCGCGTTCTATATCGAAGTTGTGGTACCTTAATTGTGGTGCCCTACAGCTTACTTTTATCTCCCTTCATATTTATCAACGCCCATTTATAAAACAGTTTCTTGCTTCCTTCAAAATCGTTTTGCATTTTCTTCTCTTCTTCTGTTTTGATTTTATCTTTAGTTTCCTTGACTAGTAGTTTTACTTTCCTCTTTGTTTGTCTAATGATTTTATTATTAGATGACGAAAAAAATGGTACATAAAGTATTTTAAAAAATAGACATCACTGACAAACCCTATATTACAAAATTAGTCTTGATATAAAATTGCGAACTCTAATTTGGTGTTTCGTCTTTTAAGAAATTGTTGGGACTTTGTTTCGGAGGCATGAGTGTATTTCTGCTGGTTTTACACTAATCTGAATCATAAATACAAGGTTGTAGGATCCGACTAATTGTAATCATGTAATCCTTTAAATATAGAGATTATCGGTTTTGCAGGTTTCGATTGTGAGGCTTATAGACTAACGAAATTGGTTGCATGGCTTAAGTATCATCTGCCCTTGCCCCTCCCCCATATTTATCGTTGAATTGATTTTACGTTGTCCTTTAGAAAAGAAAAATTCATTGTCATCTTTCATATGCTTTGCGAAATATCGCCAGATTCGAGAGAGAGCAACAATAAGTATGGGCTTTGAAATCCATCATAGAGAAAAACTACTCTTGTGTGACATGCAGCGGTAATGTTTTAGATGCGAAAGCAAGGACAGGACGTCATGCAGGTCAACTTGGCAGGAATTAGGCGAGATATCCTGAATCTCGCTCACAACTACAGCAATGCTCAGGTAATTAAGTCTAAGGTGCTTTTTAATTACAAGTATTTTATTTCATTAAATTAAATGTCGAATGTATTAAAATTTGATGTAAATTTGTAGAAAGCTGTACGGAAAGCGACGAGCAATGATCCTTGGGGCCCAAGCAGTACGCTCATGTCAGAAATCGCTGACCTGACATACAATGTTGTAGCATTTACAGAAATTATGCAAATGCTCTGGAAACGCCTGAATGACCATGGAAAAAACTGGCGGCATGTATATAAAGCCTTGGTCCTTCTGGAGTATCTCATCAAGACTGGTTCGGAAAGAGTAGCTCAGCAATGCAAAGAAAACATCTTTGCTATCCAAACTCTAAAAGGTGAACTTATTTTTAAATTCTTATTGTTTAATAGTTGGCTCAACATATTCAAAACGAGATGTTGACCACTTAACTTTTGAGTGTACACTGCACACTAGATTTCAAGAAATCTCAAAACACAGGTGAAAATATTCGCGTAGAATTCCACGAGGAAATTCGGGTGGTATTAAAATTCCACCCGAACAATCCACAAAGCTTTCACCAAAATTTCACTAAGATTTCAAATATCTGAAAAGCTTTCAGAAGATCTCACAAAAATGTTGAAGATTTCAAAGATTTTCAAACACACGTCAAAAGTTTAGCGTGCAAATTCGGGTGGTATTTTCGAACAGTCCTCGTGGAAATCCACGTAGGACATTAAACGTAATTTTTCAACTGTAAATATCTAAAGATTTCATAAAGATTTCAATAGTTTCCACACAGATTTTATATGATTCAAAAGATTTCAGAAGATTTCAAAAAGTTTAAAACACGGGTGAAAATATTTGCGTCGAATTCCACGAGGAAATTCGGGTGGTATTTTAGAACAATCCACGTGTAAAGCCCCACATAACAATAAACATAATTTTTCAACTGTAAAAGTTTTCAAAAGATTTCAAATGATTTCACAAACATTTCAAAAGATTTCACCAAAATTTCCCTAACATTTCAAATATCTTTATAAGATTTCAGAAGATTTCACAAAGGTGTCAGAAGATTATGCAAATACTTCACAAAGATTCCAAAGATTTTCAAACCTATGTGAAAAATTAGCTTGAAAATTCGGGTGGTATTTTCCAGTATTTTCCAACTGTAAATATCTCAAAGTTTTCGAAAATTTTCACACAATTTTACAACAATTTCAAAAGATTTCACAAACATTTTATAAGTTTTCAAACGATTTCATAAAGACTTCACCAAAATTTCCCTAACATTAAAAAATTTGTTTGATTACTATATTAAAATATGAAAATTTGAACAAATCGTTTTAACACAACATGTATTACATTTTTAAAGAATTTCGTATACAAAGAATCCATTTTCGGAAAATGTTGATTATCTAGTTCTGTACTTGAATTAAATCAAATTAGACGTATTCAGCAGTCTTTAAACTTTTGCTTGACATGTGCAAAAGTAACTTTATTGTGAAATAATTCATTTAAATTATTTTTTAACCAGTAAAATACAAACATTTTTCAGTGGATTTATATTAATTCACCAAACCATGCAACGGTCCATTTATCAACTGGTTTTTTTTATCATTTATCAACAGGGGCCTGAAGTTTTCACTTTTTTAGGTGTTTTTTCACCTTCACGTGAGTGCAAGTTCTTTGAGGATTATCCGATTGGAATTTTATTTTAGTGTTTTGGACAGCTCTTTTCATTTACTTTAAGACTATCATAACCATTTTTTTTTCATTATGAATTTTTTTTCCGACAATCAAAATTAAAATTGATATTTTGAAAAAAACCATACTTTAACTATTTTTCTTCTTTTGTAAAAATTACCTTTTTTACACTCTTTAAAGTCATGCAGAAAAAAAAGTGGACTGCAAATAATTTCATGGTCAAATTGAGATTTTTACGCTCGAGGGGACCACATTCAACTTACGCAGCGACCGAGAACAAATACTGTTAGGTCTAACTTGCCCCTAAGCTTATATTTAACTATATTGAGATGATTTTGTGTGTATATATATTATATAATCAGCCCTTACATGACTTTAAAGAGTGTAAAAAAAGCTTTTGTTTAAAAAAGAAAAAAAATTAAAGTACGGTTTTTTTCGAAAAATCAATTTTCATTTTTCAAAAAAAAAAAAGAAAAAAATTTATAATGAAAAAAAAATTGTTATAATAGTCTTAAATTAAATGAAAAGGGCTTTCCAAAACACTGTAATAAACGTCCAATCGGATAATCCTAAAAGAAGTTACACAAACGTGAAGGTGAAAAAGCACCAGAAAACGTGAAAACTTCAGGCCCCTGTATAATGACAGCCGGTTGATAAATGGACCTATGGTTTCGTGAATTAATATAGGTCACTAGGAATATAATTGAGCCAAGTTTACATTAATAGTTACCTCAAAAGGTTAATTTAGTGTCCGGATGCAATAAGGGCGCATAAAATTTTGTCGTGCGAAAACGAAGTCCCCTGGATGCTTTTAACAAAATTTCCGAATTTTAATTTGTAAAGGATATGTCTGGATGTGAAATTTTATTGCGCATCTTTTTTCCTCTAGATAAAAAGTTGTAGCTTCTTTAGTTTACAAAGTAAAGCCAAAAAACTGACTTTAAAAAAAAGTCAATTTTAATCCGTTTTTCACTTCAACTCGCGCTTAGTTCGTCAGTTTTTGGAATTGTTCAGTAAAATGTTCAGAAATTTCAGAAATTTCTGAAAGCTTTTCGTTTATCGAGGGAATTTCGAGCAAGAAAAGACTTCTCGCGACAAAAATTCGGAGAAAACTGTGATAAAGTTTTTGGGAAAGTTTCAGATCATAATATTCAATAGTTTAGGAGTAGTTGTGATTTTAGTTAATGTCAGCGCTGGACCTTTCGAGTGTACTATAGGACTCTGGAGCTTGCCGCCGTGACACGTTCTCGCGCTAGTGAGTTTTTGCTTACAGTACGATATTAATCAAATTTCTTAGTGAATAACAATTTAACGATAGTAAGTTGACAAAACTCTCATGAAATAAAAAAAAACATCAAGTTCTTAATCATGAATTTTATTCAATTTTTAATTCTCCCTACAAATAAATATAAAACTAACATTCTGTATTTAGTTTCTTTGTAATGATTGATTTTGAATTTTTTAATTTTGACGCAAAAACAGCTAGAAAATTATTAGGTTTATATATTACTTTTTTCCTTGTGTATATTTTAATTCTATAAAATTCTAGTAATAAAAATTATTTATTTAATTAATTTTGTAAATTTCAAAAACTTAATTTATTATGTTCTCTATCAATATTTAAATAAAAATAATTCGACAAAAAGTTTTGCCATGCAAGATAAACGAAGTAGAAATGTTGTTACACTTTATTTATTGGGAGTTGATATAACAGTAGAATTTCCTTATTTAAATAGAAGAATTATTAAAACATTTACCTTATTTTTGCAAATTTTTCGTACATTTCGCGCCCATTTGCTCTCGTCTCTGTTTCGTTTTCTACCTCGAAAAGCTTGCGGTATATTTTCCATTTTAATATAATTGGAATTGTCAAAAACTTCGCCACTTTGTTGCTTACTAACTGATCTGTTTTAATTTAGCGGTCGCTTCAAAGTTAAACCGAATGTAGGTATAAACATTATGTGTACATTAGAGTATGTATCTTACAGTTAAATCTAAATAAAACGCAAAAATACATTCAAAATTTAATAAAACTCATGAGTGCTTTATCAACTTACTATCGTTAAATTGTTATTCACTAAAAAATTTGATTAATGCCGTACTGTAAGCAAAAACTCACAACGCGAGAACGTGTCACGGCCGCAAGCCCCAGAGTCCTATAGTACATTTGAAAGGTCCAGCGCTGACATTAACTAAAATCACAACTACTCCTAAACTATTGAATATTTTGATCTGAAACTTTCCCAAAAACTTTATGACAGTTTTCTCCGCATTTTTGTGGCGAGAAGTCTTTCCTTGCTCAAAATTCCCTCGATAAACGAAACGCTGGAACTTAAAAAAGTCCGATTCTCGCTGAGCATCGGAAAAAAATTAATAACAATTTTCAAAATTTTTGTTTTGAATTCTTTTTATTCTATCAATCAAAGGATATCCTGAAGCGTATTTTCTGAAAATCTTATTTAAAAATTCCAAAAACTGACGAACTGAGCGCGAGTCGAAGTGAAAAACGGATTAAAATAGACTTTTTTTAAAAGTCAGTTTTTTGGCTTTAATTTGTAAAATGAAGAAGGCACAACTTTTTATCTAGAGAAAAAAAGATGCGCAATAAAATTTCACATCCAGACATGTCCTTAAAAAATTAAAATTCGAAAATTTTGTTAAAAGCCTCCAGGGGACTCCGTTTTCGCCTGACAAAATTTTATGCGCCCTTATTGCATCCGGACACTCAATTGTTTGGTCAGGATTTTCATAGTTTAAGTCATTCTTGAACGTTTTGATGCCGAATAATGAGAATTTTCGTTTTGAAATTCGATGCTTTGGACGTTTTGTTCATTTTCGGGGACGAATAACCCATACGGAGAAAAATGAATAAATCCAAGATTTACCATTTTTATCTTTGTTATCTCCTTGAAAATTTCGCGTTGGCCTCGAACCTTTCTTTTACCATAATACCGATTTTCGTAGCCCGAAAGATTGCTATTTTGAGGTTTGGTTAAACGAGGTAAATACTAAGATGAAGTTCGCCAAGTGTTTCAATATTCAAATTTCTCGCAGTTAAATCACAAAATCCAACTTAGTCGTTGTCGCATTACCTCAAAGAAAAATTTTTCGGGCTATTTTGAAAATTGATTTTATGGTAGAAAAAGCTCGTGACCAACGCGACTTTTTTAGGGGCATAACACGAAGACCTGATTTATACATACTGTAAATCCTGGATTTTTTCATTTTTCTCCCTTCGAGTTATTCATCCCCGAAAATGAATAAAATCTCCGAAGATTCGAATTTCAAAACGAAAATTCTCATATTTCAACATTAAAACGTGGAAAAGTGCTAAAGCTATGAAAAGTCTGAACAAAAATGAATCTTATAAGGTAAGTTTTAATTTTAAAAAAATAAGCACAACGATTTTAATACGCTGCAAAATAGTTATAGGGTCGATAGGGATAAGTGTGATAACGGGGGTAGTGTGATAAAATGAAAACTTATAATTAAAAAAAAATTAAATATTAAATTTTTTTTATTAAAACATAATGATAATATCTATTGTTATTTGTAGGAAAAAGGTGGCTGTCATTAGTTATTGATTTAATCAATTATTTTCAAAGAAACTGAGATGCTTTTAGAAAATTCCAATTCGTAATTGTGTCATCTGGTATTTTGATTTGATTTTTTCCTACATAAAGATCCTTTTGTTGCATTTTTTCTAGGAACAAAGGAAGATATTATATTTTCGTTTAATATATATTTTTTTTCTAAAAAGTTTGAAATTTTTATTATTGTTAATGACAAATTACGACATGGTAATAAAAATCAGACTAAGGGGTACGTGTGATATCTGTTTTCTGTTTTTATTTTTCATTGTGAAATACGAAAATCTGTCAACAGTGCGAGGTTAGTTAGAGAGGTTAATAAATCTTATTTTTGGAATAAAATTATAGGTAAATAATAATAATTGGAAAAAAAATTTAATATATATTATACAATTGCACAGAAAATTATTTTTTCAAATCAATCTAGAAATGATACAA
>CAKNWW010281192.1:398-16579 GCA_932074435.1 Andricus kollari
TAGGAGCATTTTGTGGTGGTTGTCCAAATTTTATCGTTAGATTCTTGATTTATTTTCTGGAATTTATACATTCACTTGAGTGTTGGACGTTAAATAGGATTTTGAATTTGATTTTAATCTAATTTAAGATTCTTAAATTTATATTCTCATAGTTATTTCGAACCTTCTTTTTTGATTTCGTTCCACTTTACCACTTTATATGCTACACCTATAAAAATTACTAAAATTTAATCAAAGGTTCAGGAGATATGGTGTTTTAAAAACTGTCGGGTCTCAAAATTTAAAATCCTGTAACTCCCTAAATTTGCAATATTTTGGAAACAGTTCAACCATAAAATTCGCCCACCCAACACTAAAGTTTTAACAATTTTCATAAAATACGCTAGACCCCCTTACCACTCTGATATTAGGAAATGAATTGCATATCTGTGTAGTTTTGAATCAAAGTATAGAATAAAAGAGAAGAATTCACGAACAATTGAAAAATCAGAAAATGTTATTTTAGGATAGCTTGGGAAAAGAATCAGATAAGATTTCAGTCTCTGCCATTTTTGAAGCTTGAAATGCACATGAGTCACCATTTGCATTATACCTATGATCGCTTAAAGCGCAGTGTGTCATAGAGTTCTATACAAAAGGTAAAAATTTGAACTTATTCTTGCAATAAATTGTTCTTTGTAACGACTTGGATATGAGCAAGACCAAGGAAATAAAGAGATCAAGATAGAGAATTTCACATGCAGCTTTGCAAGGACCTTTTGGGCGATCAGGAAAAGTTCGTCCAGGCTTTGCGTCTCTGCACGAAAAAGTTAAAAGAGACGATCTCGTGAAGATTGAGTACCTGCCTTTCCAGCTACGATCTACGGTCTGACTCCCGCGGGCATTAAAAATTCAAATCCGCGACGAGTGATAGCCTGAGTAAATTATACCAATGGTCAAGAAAGACTAGAACTGAAATATATCCTGGCCGAAGCGACGAGGAGATTCGTTCCTCGCGAATTTGGATTCCTCGTTCATCCATTTTCCGTCGTGTAGGAGATTAAATTTCCGGGAATAATACGATCTACGCTTCCTTACCCGGGAGCTAGAATTATGTTTACAGTACCAAAGGACAAAGCTCACAAAATTATGTCGAAAATCTCCAAGTTGAATTATGACTTACGCTTAAAAAAACTCATCTTCAATTCGACAACTCACTTCCTTAGCCCATAACTTAATGAGCTATTTTTAAAATAGCCTCGAGCTAGCCTAATGTTTACAGTACAAAGGACAAAGCTAGCAGAGTTATGTCAAAGGCTTCCTAGTTTGACTAACACTTCAAAATCCACAGAATTAATTCGACAACTCAGTTCCTTAGCTTATTAGTTACTGCGTTATTTTAAAAATTATACCGGGAGCTAGCCTCATGTTTACAGTACATAATTGCCGACAACACTCTAAAAGTTTTAAGAACAATGACTTGCTCTTTTCACTCTAGAAATTTTTAAAAACACTTACCTATTAGGAAACAATATGGTAAAGAATCACGCATAAAAGGTCTTCAACCTTTGTTGTAAGCCTAAAAAGCCCCTTCGTCGAAGGGCGAAACGTATGAACGTAATTAATTCTTAATAAATAAACATTTTTGGACTAGTATCTCAACAGAATCAAAAATCTTCTAACCAAAGGGCAAATCTCACAAAATTATGTTGAAGATTAGTTGACTTATGACATATATTGATTTATGATTTATAATAATTGTAAGTGACGCAAATTTAAACCTTTTTAGGGGCCATTGAAAACCTACGTCATACAGAATGTCACATCACACATGGAAAATATAGACAATGTAGATAATGGTTTTTTTAAACGCATACAAAAATGAAAATTAGTGATTTTATTTCACAAGTGGAGCACCTAAATTCGGAATTTTCAACTGAAAAGTCTGTTATTATATTTTTGGTTTAGAATTCATCTCCTTGCGTTAAAAATTCTACTACTTGGTTGAAAGTTGAACCACTTTTTAAAAATTGTTTTTATTGGTTGAAGATTGAACTATGCTGTTAAAAATTTGTTTTTAAGTTGAAAATAATTTTGTTTAAATTCCAATCTAACCTATTCTATTTGAGAATAAAAATTGATAGTTATTAGTTGAAAATTCAAATATTAAATTTTTAATAGAATATTTATATTTTTTATTAAAAATTAAGCAATTTGGTTGAAATTAAAAGTATTCTTTGTTAAACATTCATCTTATTGATTGAAGACTTGATTAAGTTGTTCAAAAATTTATTCTTTTTTAGTTTAAAATTAATTTTATCAACTGAAAATACAATTTGCTAGAAAATTTATGTTTTTTTTATGTATTTTTATTATAGAAAATTAACTTTCTTGATTGAAATTTCAACAACTTATCTGAAAGTTGAACTGCTTTCTTAAAAATGCATTTTATAAAGTGAAAACCCATCTCTTTGGTTGAAAATCAAACGACTTGGTTGAAAGTTGTACTTTATTGACTAAAGATTTAATTATATTGTTGAAAATTTATTATTTTCAAATAAAAATTAATTTTTTCAACTGAAAATTCAACTAATCTTATATTGGTCTTTGGTTTCGTAAATTCATCTTTTTTGGAAGAAAATTAATCGTCTTGATTGAAAATTTACCTACTTGGTTGACAGTTTAACTTCTTTTTTACAAATTCATTCATGAGCTGACGATCCATCTCTTTGGTTAAAACTTAAACTATTTGGTTAAAAATTGAACTATTTTGTTGAAAACTCACTTCTTAGTTAAAGGTTTAAGTGTAATGTTGAAAATTCGATCTGTTTTTGTGAAAAATTAATTTTCTTAACTGAAAATTTAACTATTCCATTATTTATTAAAAATTAATCGTTTTCAGTTGAAAATTCAAAAATTTCATTAGAGAAATTTCATTATTATTTTGAATTTGATCCTTTTTAGACTAAAATATTAAAATATATTTGGGTTGAAATATCAACTATTACATTTTTTGTTAGAAATTTATATTTTTGATTAAAATCGATGGTTTTTTATTTAAAATAAAAATATTTGTTTGGGTAAAATAACAACTATTGAACTTCGTTGTGAAAAAAACAATTTTCTTGTTGAATATTCACCATTCAATTATTTTTTTGAAAATTTAAATATTGCGTTGAGTACTCGTCTCTTTTGCTTATAAGTTTAATAATTGGGTTGTCAATGAAACTCTTTCATAAAATATTAATTATTTCATACTCGACTATTTGATTGGAAAATCATTCTTCTTAGTTGGAAGTTCATCTTTCCGGGTTTAGGAGTAATCTGTTTTCTAAAAAATTCGATGTTTCAGCTTAAAAAATCAACCCTTTCGTTGAAAGTTAACTCCCTTTCGGTAAAAAATTATTATTTTTTCTTCGAAAATTCAACTATATTGCTGAAAATGCAAGAAAGGGATGGAGAAAGTGTTCAAAATAGCGTGACGTTTTTTTTGAGCGGCCATTTATGCTAATAGTTTTGCAGTACCCATAAGAATAAGAAAGAATCATAAAATAGAAAAATGAAGTTCAAGTCTCGTATTATCTGTAAGCGTTGTAATGCAATATTATACCATAAAAAGACCTTATAATAGTACACTCATGATACGTTGTTTGCTCTCAAGAATCCTTTAGACGTCGCATTATGTTTCCGATAGGAAAACAGTTTTGTGAACCGAAAAGCTTTAATGTCAACTTTTCCGCACAATATTTCCCTCCACGACGTCGATATTTTCAATAAGCTGATTATTGAATATCAAAGTTTATAAAGACAGCAAGTAGCTTCAACAAAAATCTATATTTAAAAATGTTTTCAGGTTTTTGTTCAATGTATAGTATTCAATGCTAACAAAATGCTCTTAAGTTAAAAGGAGAACTGCGATAGGTCTCTAAAAGTGAATAGTATTTCAGTAGTGTAGGTCAATGATAGCCAGACGATATCTAATACTGATATTGATAACCGTTTTGGTTATTATTATCCGGGGAATATTATGATAAGGAAAATTCATAACTGGTAACATTTAATTTCAGGTCAACTGGACAACATATTTTGTATTAATTAAAACTAGTTGTTTATGCCCGGCTTCAAACTTCTATGAACATTTTGGAATATTCTTCAGTAGTAGAGTTAATTTCGTATATTATTCCAGAAGTTTTTATAAGGTTCTGGTAAGCTTTGAATTTTCTAGATTACTCGGGAATGTTTCGAAATATTCTACCATGTTTTGTAATTTTTATATAATTCTAAAATTCTTAAAAAATCCTCAAATGATTTTGACTGTTTAAAAAAATGGTAAGTGTCCTAAAATATTCTAGATTATTTTGGAGTGATCGGAGATTTTCTGAAATATTCTTGTGTTTCTAAAATTCTCTCCAAGATGTAAAATGTTCTATATAGTTATATACAATAATATGCTGTATTTTTTAAAATTTTCAAACTCTACTGGAATAGTTAGGAAATTTCTAAAATATTTTTAAATAGTTATCTTAAATATTCTAGAGTTCGCGAATGTTCTAGAACTTTTTAGAATTTTTGAATAAATTCCGGAATGATCTAGGATACTTTGAAGTTCTTAAAAATGTTTGTAGAATTTTCAGCCATTTTTTTTGCAAATGTCGAATCCACCGAATACTCTTCATGATTATTGATATTTTTAGAATATTCTGATTATCATTAAACCTTTTGGATTTGTTTCTAAATAGTTTAGAATTTTCTAGAGTGTTTTAAAATTTTCCAGTATAAAAATATAAAGAACTTATTATCACAAACATCTCAACTTTTTCTTTTTTGCCATTTTTTTGTTAAATTTATACTTTTGAAAAAAATACATCGTGTGAGAGTTTTGTAGGCCGAAAAATTCTTTGACCACGATAATTGTTCCCTGAAAAATTGAATTTTCACATTTTTATGACTAAAGACCGATTTGACAGAACTTTGAAAGAGAAAGAACTTTGACAGAAAATTTGAAAGAGTGAGTTTTTCGAGAAAAAATGTATCGTAGCCACCAAAATAATTTGGCCCATATAAAACTAAAAGAATATCTTATTTATGTAAGGAAAAATTAAAAAAAAAAATTCAGATAAAATAAAAAAATGGGGTTTTCAGGGTTTTAAAATTCAGTCTGGAAGATAAAGTCGAATTCAATAAAAAAGCCCTTTTTCTTTATTTTATCTAATATTTTTGTGTAAATTCATGCCTATATATATTTTTTCAATTTTTGAGTTCATGTATAATCTCTAAATAAGATTGTATATCACCATATCCATTTCATAGCAAATTAGCAATGTAAATGTCAGTAATGATAACTAGAAATTGTATAAGTAGTTGTGAAATTGAAATGAGGAATGAAGAGGAAGTGAAGCAGGCCAACGCAGCCTGACGCGACGTCTCTTCAGACGAGAATGATATGCTGCAATCGGGCTGATTGTAGATAGCCGCTGCAAGTTGTGGCCGCTGAACATGACAGATAGCGCTCTCTCAATAACTATGTAACCGCATGGAGGAACGTACATTGTACATATATGCTCGAGGACCGAGAATCGAGGACTAGACGTATTTGCACCGCCGAATGTGTGACATACGGAGGCAATGGATTCGCACCAGAATTCCTACTTCCGGGTACCGCCTGCACGACATTCGTGGCCAGGACATTGTCTTTTCGATTCTAGATTCTAGAAACTAGAATCAGAATCTATTGCATATGATATGATATGCTATAATGGTAAAGCTAAAGTTGATATTTAGCAATTGGCTTCATGTCTAACTTTATTGATACCGAGCATCGTGACGTAAAGGTCGCGTCAACATCGGGCTTAACGATGGATACGATCTCTTGAATGTGTCACGAGCTGTTTTTCATCCGTCACTTAAAACTCTCACCTGGGTTAGGAAAAGTAAACATTACGTAGAGGAAAAAAAGTGTTATGTCATTGGCAAAAATACCTAGTGACAAAACATAGAATGCAGAACGAGACAGAAAACCGCAATCATGGGATGACACCCTTATTAAAATATTGCCAGGAATGATGCAAACAGGATGAATCTCTTCTTGTCACGAGATAATCTCCTGAGTTTCTAACATGGCGCTGGAATTAGAATTCCACCAATGATCTTATATTACACGAGGTCTCAGTTCACCAATCAACAATGTGACGAGGATGGCTGTGTTCACGACACTTCTGAAAGTTCATCACCGGAAACTCCGGTAGGTGACAGGAACGTCACTGAATACGCAGGGACTCATTATAGCAGCGACAAGACTTCACTGATCTACAGTTCTTCAGCAGCAACCTTGATGAGGATTTTGGAAATCTCATCGCAGAAGTTAAGCACCAAGCGGCGCGGATATAACTTGGGATGAGTGACTGAAGAGTTACCCAATGCGTCTGTGGCAGGATTCACTTGCGATCAGGCACACTGATTAGTCAACATAAGTGAATTCGGGACGAAATGTCGGAAGCCAGAATGGCTACCTTAGGGATCTTCCATATATTACGTAATCAATTTTTCTTTTGTTTAAATAGAGACGAAAAGAGGATTGATGTGAAGTTGAGAATGACACAACGATATAAACAAAAGAAAAATTGATTACGTAATATATGGACGACTCCAGGGACATGCCATTGAGAATATGTCGACTCGATGGCTGTGACTTATTAACATATGAATCTAGCCTATCAACCCAATATAGTCAACACTTGCAAACACTATTCTTTTCGAGTGTTCTATATAAATTTTCGACAGGATTAGTGAACATTTTAAGCCATGGCTAATTGACTAAGAGAATCTCGTCAGGATGTTTGGCCATTGTTCACAGTGATTCTTATTGATGTAATCCGGTTTACATTACATTTCCCGCATTCCATCTTCGATGTTGGATGCAATCTCCTCTCCATGATATGCGACATTCCTTCGTACCGCGAGATATCATTTCTTCGTGTTATAAAGAAAAATGTTCATAATTAGGTTTTTATACGTTTCTAATTAATGTTTTAGAGGTAAAAATAAGATAAATTAACTTTTATGTGAAGTCATTGTTCTCAACTCGTAACATAAAAATTGAAAACGTGGTTGAGTTTCTTCGAAAATTTATCAAATTGGATTTAGGCTTTTGTGACACGAAAAGATCATGGGCTTCACTCATCTAATTCAATACATGATCTCAACAGTTTTTTTCTTCATTGATTTTCTTTTTTGCAATAAATGTAGAATTTGTTGTTGTCCCCAAACGAAAATAACTTGTACTTATGATTATTAATCAGATAAACCCCTCCTTCGTAGATAAGAGGTTGAGTTATTATTACAATATACAATTCTGATTTTTGACGGTAAAACTAATGGTAAATTTTGGATAGTGTGGATTTAAAGTAACATAAACTACACGTGCAGTATTTTCTTTCAATACCGAGAAATACCCTGGAAAATATTATCGAAAATGTTCTGGACTTGTTTCTGAACGGTTTAGTAGAATAGAAAGAAACCCCTGAATGTGCAGCATACTGAGGTAATGGATTCGCAACAGAATTCCTACTTACGGGTACCGCGTGTATGCCATTCGTAGGTAAGCAGTTGCCTTTTCGATGCTGGAATCTAGAAACTAGCATCAGAATCTATAGTGTATGATATGCTACAATGGTAGAGATTAAGTCGATATTTAGCTATTGTCCTCACGCCTAACTTCATTGATACCAAGCATGGGGACGTGAATGTCGCGTCGACATCAGGCTTATCGATAATTTATGGGTTACTCTCCGTCTCTTCTGAAGCCCAGACACGACTCAACTGGCATTAGCTTCGATTAGACACATCCGGAGTCCAATTAGCCATCTACAGTACTGCGAAACTGGTCCACTGTAACGGCTTTCCCCGGAAACGTCACGCGGGAAATTGAGCGATGGTCCGGATTGATAGGTGTTCTATTGAATTACCCGATGACTGATAGTCTCCGCACATTTTCCTGCAACCAAGCCACGAGGAATGAATATAGGAACTACAAATGCGGACCAAACTCAAATTCCCAAGTCGAGCTCTGTAATTCCCCAAGCAACGTGTTTTTCACAATACTGCACTGCATATGAACGTTTTTACCAATTTCAGACTCTCATATCACATGTTCTGTGAAGAAAATTAAGGTATATTTTGAATTTAGCTTGGTGATATTTAATTATTTATTTATCCTCATAATCAACTCTATTTCGTTCCAACCTTAGAGTAAATTACGACACTGTGGGTTGCGTTTTAATTCCAGATTTTTCTGACCGATATTTAGACATTTTTGAGGTTCATTTTTATGCTAAAAATTTATTTAATACGTCATCATAGATTTAGTTCAAGGATAGTGTTAATATTGTACTGACTAGGAAAGTGTTGTGCAATCCTATAGTTCCTATGAACAACCTCGAGAACATTCAATGGATTTAGAAAAAAATGGTGTAGATAATTACATCATGAATAATCATTGGTTTGTCATAAACTTTATATAATAATCATGGTGAAAGTTCAAAATCATAAAATTTAGTTGAATAATCCAAATAAAAGTACTTTACCAATTAAAATGATGCAATCAACAAAATTTAGAAAACAGGATGCATATTTATTTTATTGTTAAAAAGACTGTTTGAATGCAAAACACTTGGCTATATATGATGATATTAACTAGACTTCACTCACACATTATTTTCCGTAATAATCGGACTTGTTATAACTAAACATAATTCAAAATTTATATAAATATTACTGTATTAATCTTTTAACTGATCTGACATGAATTTTTGGCAAATAATAGAGGTAAAAGATCAAGGTCATAAAATTTAGTTTAATAATTAAAATATGTTAATGATTTTAATACTTTAAAACTGTTTTAAATTAATTACACTTGACATGACACATGAATTCTTATGAATAATAGCGGTAAAAGATCAAGTCATTTTTATTTCACGGTCCTTTTTTGAGATCCTCCAAACAATTTGGAAAAAATTACAATTAACAAAATGGCGATTGTTTAAAAAATTTAAAAACTTTTTTATTGAAATCGAACCATCCTATTTTTCGCCATTTTTTATTAAAGACCAGAAAAAATTATTGTCAGAAAATCGAAATTTAGCATTTTCCTCCCAAATAACGAAAAATACGACAAAATGTTGAGAAAAAAAAAATGTTGGTCACTCCTCTCAAGTCTTCACTTCGACCTCGGGTGATCCTCAGGGGTCAGTAATTGGATCAATTTAATGTTTATTTGAAAGATGTAGTTGTTAAACTAAAGTGCTATATTCTCTTTTTTCCAGATGAAACTAAAATTTTCAGGGTAGTTGACAGTTGGGAGGACCAAAAAAGGAATGTGGGCTAGGAGAGAGTGATGACCATCAAGAATTTGGGACTGATTTAACTATAATCTTGATTTCATTGATTATGTACGAGAAGTAGCTGCATCAGCAGGTAGGGCACTGGGTTTTATTCTTCGATCTTCTAAACTAATCATTAACCGAGTTGGCAACCGACTATACCCTTACTTGGTTAATATCGATCGATTGATGCAACCATGAAAATATGTATTGTCTGCTTGTCACGGCATCGGCAGCAAAATCACGGATTTCTTGAGGCGTCAGAAAATCTAAATATTCATCGTCACTCAAATTCGTTTAATTCATTTAGATTTGGTTTGATTGTGTGGTAAACAGAGCACGCTCACAGCCTCACACTCTTGCACTTTGATTTTCAGGTTATGTTTATTGATGGAAATGTGCCTGCAGAAGTTCGATATTTTCGATACTTAGTTAGATACTAATCAAAACAGTTATATGGGATCGTGCAGATAATACCCAACGCGTTTTTCATTTGTTTAAATAAAGACGAGAACAAAATTGCCATGAAGCCAAAAGGGATACAATGATATAAACAAAAGAAAAACGCGTTACGTATTATGTGCACGACCCCTATCAACATCAAAAAGTACGTGATCATTGTGGCAATTATATTACACAGAACGCGGCAAACTAAAAATTAAGCTTAAAAGTCTAATATTTTTAAACTTTTTCGTCTCTAGTGTGGAAAAGTAAGTTTTATCACACGGACTCATCATTGCTCGCAGAATCTATCACTTTCACTGTTTCGCGCCAGGTTCCCAAAATCGCATTTCCAACGCGGATATTGAAGAAAGGTTTATTAAATTCCTGGCCCTGGGGAGGACAGGCAGTTATTCACCTCGTTGATCAGACTACCTTCAATTATGTACCTGTGTGATAACTTTATATGAACTGCTACGTTAAATATATATAGCTCATATTTATGAAGCCAACTTCCTTTACAGGTTCCGTGTGATAAAGCTAGATTCTATGAACTATTTTATTTACCACATCAGAATTCCTCTGTGTGGTTCAAGTTTCCTTTATGCAATGTGTAATCACTTGAATCTGCTTTGTAATCGTGCTTCAACTGTAGTTGCCTTTTTTTATATCAGCTAGAGATTTCTCCAGAGAACTAATAGCATATATATTAGCACTTAGATCATAAGATACGATAATAATATTCTATTCTAATAAGGAAACTAGAAACTTTATGTTTTGTTTATTCTTAGTTTATTTTCAGTTAATAAGTGTCTGTAATAAAACAGTAATGTGATTTTTGATGCCCGTTATAGTTCAACCTTTATTTTTCAGTGTTTTGAGCGTCTGTCTTTCGGAAAATTAGATTTTCTAATTTCTTTTATGAAAGGCATAAGATATCATAGAAGAGATGGACGTTTCTTTCTATAAAACTTTTTAAAATCGGCAAACTTCTCCTAAACCTCTCATTATATAAACAACTATATTTAAATTTGCTGGTTGATTTCAAAAGAGGGTGCCAAGCTTCAAATAAGAATCCATGAAGAAAGTTGAAATATAAAAATTAGTTTAAAAATCATAGAGGCTAAAACAATCATTTTATGCTTTTCGTTTAAAATGGTCTGCTAAACTGAAGTAGACTTAACCTCATAGGAAAACAATATTCCCTCAAGTCGAAAAAAGTATCACTTTATTTTCCCTTGAAAACAACATACTGCACCGGTGATAAATTCTGCGACTTGAAGCTGGTTGGCCTGGCTGATTTTGTAATGAATTTGGTCTACATAGCTGTTATATAAATTTTGGGTTTTGAATAAGGTATTTTTTTTGGTCCATCCTATTTTTGAGTTTTCATAACACATGCATGATTTCAGTTATTTTTAATGCCTATGAAGCATGGCTAATGTTCTACTTTTCAGTACCAGGAAGTAAAAATGTTTTTCACTCCTAAGGGAGTAAAAAGTGACTATCCTTAGTCTTATTTTAAAAAGTATATTTCAGACTCTAATTTAGCAAAGTTTCGATTTTTGTCATTGACTTCCCTGGAGCATACAAGGAGTGGATGCTGAGAATAAAAAATGGGCTAAAAACGGAAAATAGGTCGGTCTTTCTTACATGCTATCTCGACCCCGACTTATTGAAAATACTTCAAGTAGGGCTCAGTCGACGCAAAATTAATTATTATTATTGAGGGTTATTTTTAAACCTGTTTTAAATCTGATTTTTGTAAGTAAGCGCCCAACTTTGACAGGTATTGTGTACAAATCTTTTGAGAACAGAAGTGCAATAAACGAGATAAAAAGTAAGCAAAGAAATAAATTGTAAGTGATGATTGAGCCATCAGGACTTAAAGTATTTTATTCGCTCGTAACATTTTGAAAAGCGTTTTTTTTCTAGAGTTTGAGAAAAGCTATCGAGGATGATAAGTCGCTCTTTAAAAGACACTTGCGCAACGACCGTTGTAAAGACTGACCGTTAACGCGCCAGCCACCACCGATGCCGAGATTGCTCTGAAACGTGATTCTCATGCAGTAACTTTAAAAGTTTTCTGATGATCGGTCGTAACGACCTGTGTAAACGTTACACATGTTGCTACGGCTGGAGTTGACAGCTTTCTTATTCCGAAAATCTTCAGGAATGATGAGCTTTCCTTATACCAAGCCTCTCGTCAGCGCTTCAATATCCATTTCTTTCTTAAAACCGTGAAAAATAATGTAACCTCCGAAAAAAGGACCTAACATAAGTATTTTCTTCAAAGGATTTATGTTGATAAAACTATATAGTATTCTTACAACAGGTAAGCCTTCCTATCTTAAAGAGATGTTTATCTATATAAATGATGTTAGGCTTTGAACTACAGGGTGAGACGAAAATTTATTTTTCATCACACGTTTATCGAAAGATATATTTCCAATGCCTGTAGAGCGAAGCGAAAATGGCCGAATGCAGCCGAGTTTTCCTTTCATCCCTAGGGAGGAAAAGTGATGACGTAGCGGAATGAAAATAAATGAAACGGCTCGTGATTGGGCGAAACAGAATCTCTATTGCTGCAGCCAACTTCATGTGACTACTTTAACCTCTTGTCTACTGTCAAAATATTATTGTGGATTGTTCTTAACAAGATGAATTCAATTCGTGAACAAAGTGACAAAGAACACCAATATTTCACCCCCCCCCCCCCTAAATTGCAGAAAAAACATATGAAGCGAGCAAGGTGGCGTTGCCGCAAAAATCAAAGGAACGTTGTCAAGAAACGTAATTATTCTCTTCCTACTTTATTTATTTTTCAGTATCTGTTAATTAAGAAATCTTTACTTTAAGATTAATGCATTCTGAATGCTGCAACTAAATTTACTTCAAACTGGTATATAATTTAATTTGGTTTATAGAATTGTATTTCGCTCAGTACTACCAAATTAAACCTTATTCTCGTCTCAGATTAAGCTATAGCATAGGTATATATTACGAAAATTTATGTACATATTTACATAAGTACCTTTTGGCATCCAATGGCCTTAATAACCTCTAAACTATAATACTAATGAATAGCAAAATAGCAAAATAATTATTCTAAATACAAGCCATTACTGTAGAAGTCAGTAAAACTTATAACTGCGAATCAAGAGGTAAATAGTCTTTTTTTTAATTAATAATAATAATCTTTTAATTCATTAATTCACTGTGTCCACATTGAAGCTCCTATATGTTTCTGTTCATTTTGTTTAAAGTCCGGAGACAAAAAAGTCTTACGACTTTTTCTATCATACCAGTGTGACCGTTTATTATTTATTTCACGTCAGTTCCACATCTTAGCAAAGTGTGTTTAACATGAAAATGTTCTCCTTGGTTGGAAATACAGTTCATTTTTTGATTCTGCATTTTGGATTGAAATGATTTAATTTTAGAAATTTTATCATACAATTTGTGAATGCAGTTTTTTCAACTAATCTGTTCAATCACTTTCAATGTCACTTGATACTGCATGATATGATACATGGTATGATTTTTTGCTTTAAACGCTTAAATTCGACAATATTTGGTATTCAATTTCTGAATTTTTTAGGGTTCCCAGTTTTGAATTTCACAATGTTGTGATTTCAAATTCAAATATTAGAGAAGTCGGGAAAATTCCCTATTAAATCGTTAAAAAATTGAAATATTTCATATTGAAAGCCTTGATAGTTAGTTTCAAATTTAATAATTTTATATTCAAATCTTCTCAATTGTTTGGTTTTAATTTTAGTCAGTTTTAAATACAATAATTTTAGATTTAAATATTCTAAATTGTTTGGTTTTAATTTTAATCGTAAGAAATTGTCTGGCTTTTAAATTCTTTGAAATCGTAGAATATGAAATCACAAGATTTGATAGCTCACAGTTTGAGAGTTCTGAATTTTCATGTTCAACGTCGAATTTTCAATTTTTTCCTTTAATAAGTTTTAATATTGCAATTAAAATTATAATGATTCAATTTTGAAAAGTATAATTAACAAGTTGAACATTTTAACCTTTCAAATGATCTAAATTTCAGTTCTAGGTGTCCAAAACTTGTTTTAGTTTTAAATGTAATTCAGCTTCGTTTAACTTCAAGCGGTCTGTACCTACTGGAAAATTTATTTTGTTTCCCAATAAAAATTACTTATTATTTTAAACGTTTTTTTCTGTATAGTTAAATAATAATTTTTCTATGTAATAAAAATCTGAAATTTAAAAATGTTAGAAGCTTTGAATTTTAAACATTCAATTTAGTCTTTTATTCAAATTGTCCTTTGATCGTTTTGAATTGAAAATTATTTAAATCAAACAGTATTAAATTTTGCTCCCCCTTCCTTTTGCTGAGTCCGTACGTTTACATACGATTGTGTTATGAACATAAGTAAACGTACGGACTGTCAATTTTTAACATTTGCAATACAATTTTGCAATTTTTAACGTTTTGAATTAAAAATGATACAATTTCCACTCCTTTCTAAGGAAATTGCCCAATTTTAAAAGCTTCTGATTTAAACATTTTTTATTTTAAACGCTTTCAATTTGCAATGCTTTTATTTATAAATGATACAAGTTCAATTCCCTTTAATTGTGTTCGAAATATTATCCTTTTTTGGAAATGTTACCAAATCTAATATTTAATTCCAAATTATTAGTTACTACTTATTGTTTCAAACATGTTAAAAACCTAATATTTAAAATTGTATTTAAAAAAGAACTTCAAAACTAATTATATTTATAATCTCAGGCAATGCAAATTCAGAAACATTTGCTACTAGTATTTTATAAGGTTAATTACTGAAAGAGGGGGAGAGAAAATATGATCTAATTTAATCCAATTTTTTAGACGAGGAAAATATGCAAGGTTTCACAGTAGTGATAAAATTCGAATATATGTACCTAATTTCGTCCTTCCATTTCCCACAGCAGCTAATCTCCTGATATTTGTACTTTATTCCACCTCAGAGATAAAAGCGTTCTTTTTTACAATCATGCAACTTGTGTATAGGGCACAAAGTCTGCAAAGAAATGCCCATGACCAAACCGCAATTCCGACCTCAATTTCAGATTTAGAGGCAATTGTAAAGCCCTTGTGAATTCATTTAAGCTTACATCCTCGTTTCGTTCGCCGTTCAAATTATTTCATACTTCCACGACTCAAGCAAAAGTAATTTTGCATCTCTGATAAAATAGACGTGAAGGGTAAACGATGCTATTAGTTAATTACCTCAAGAAGATTATCGTTCATCTTATATTGTGCGATATTTTTTATTTTCTTAAAAGAAAAGAAGCGAGTTTGAAATTGTCGAAGGGTATATTAAAAGGACGATATCTTAAAGGACATGTCGTGTACAGGTTAAAATTGAACGTTTTTCGCTCAGGGGAGCTTTCATAGTCAGTCCTTCATTTTTCGCCTCTTCCCCACAAGTTCTTTTTCCATATATTATAAGAAACTCTTCTGAGAAGGTCGTTCCTCTAAAATGCCGATCACGTGGCCGGAAATTGCAGAAGAAGGGGATTTAATGGAAATTCAACGTTAGTACTTGACGTATCGAAAACGTGCAAACATGTTTGAATTGAGGATATTGATAAAAAAAAAAATAAGACCCATTCTTGAATAAATTAGAGAAAATTTCGATTCCCGATTTAGGTACGACCTTGGAGTTGATAGTTTACTTATAATTTACTTATAGCTTAATTATATGTAATTTGGAGTTGATAGTTTGAAACTAATGTGCTTTTCTGAAATTAATATAATGTATTTATATTCTATTAGATGATCCTAAAATTGCTATTGTTCTTGTTCTGAAATGGCTACGAAGAGTCCTTATCTCGAATGATCATGTTTTTGGACCTTTTTGGGATTTTCAGGGCAATTTTTAACCAATTTCAATGGAACTTGGTAAATGACTGAACAACAATTAAAAAATAAGTGTAGGCGTGATTTTACATTGATAACGTATTCTCGTTATATATTACAAGAATTTTACATATTTATATAGTTTTTTTTAATATATAATGATTAATAATATAATAATTAATAATAATAATTAATATAGAATACCCTTATGAAAAAGAAGTATTGGTAAGTATTGGATCTAATACTTACCAATACTTCTTTTTCATAAGGGATAGTTTTTAAAACTTTACGTATTTCGTGTATGGAATGAAAGCTCAAAGGTGACATAAATGGTCAAATTTTCAGAACTATTCAGGAAATCGCAGATTCTTGCAATCTATTCCGAGAATATGTTGCTACTCTCTAAATCCGAATTAGTAGAAATTTTACTAATGCAATGAGAAGCATTGTATCTAACTGTTAAATTAGTAACCTTATCAGTTTCTACTAAATGA
>CAKNWW010281197.1:2429-24143 GCA_932074435.1 Andricus kollari
AAGACTGGTTTCGTTCACGTCTAAAAAAGGTTTTCTATCTCGATCTATCCGGCTTTGAAGCGAACATCGTAAATAGAAAGTTGAATTACTTGCCCGACGGAATCGTATGCGGACCTATCAGGAACTATGTCGGAACTTACATTAGAACACTGTTTTCAAGTAGGAATCTGTATTATCATCGGAGATGGTAATTTTTCAATCGGCTGAGAAAACCAACCACACATACTGCGGATAATGGAAATCTACAATATCGATCAAAGTTTAAACCTCTAATACAGACAAATTATCTCGTCTTTTACAGACTAGATAGAGATATAAATTAAAATTTATTAAAATTAAAATTTTATCCAGAAAAAAAGGATCTCTCTCCGCTCACTCTACTGGGATTCGAACACCAGATCAACTGATTTCCGGTCACGTGCTCTAACCAATTGAGCTACAGAGAGATCAGAGATAGATACTAATTTTCTGATATACGCTAATTTAGCAAGGTGTTACACAATCAATATTCAAGTAGGAATCTGTATTATCATTGGAGATGGTAATTTTTCAATCGGTAGGGTGAGAGGAGGGAGATCCTTTTTTCTGAATAAAATTTGAATTTTAGTAAATTTTAATTTATATATCCATCTAGCCTGTAAAAGACGAAATAATTTGTCGGTATTAGGGGTTTTAACTTTGATCGATATTGTAGATTTCCATTATCCGCAGTATGTGTGGTTGGTTTTCTCATCCGATTGAAAAATTACCATCTCCGATGATAATACAGATTTCTACTTCAATATTGATTGTGTAACACCTTGCTCAATTAGCGTATATCAGAAAATTAGTATCTATCTCTAATCTCTCTGTAGCTCAATTGGTTAAATCACCTGACCGGAAATCAGTTGATGTGGTGTTCGAATCCCAGTATAGTGACAGGAGAGAGATCCCTTTTTGCTGAATTAAATTTGAATTTTAATAAATTTTAATTTATATCCCCATCTAGTCTGTAAAAGACGAAATAATTTGTCTGTATTAGGGGTTTTAACTTTGATGGATATTGTAGATTTCCATTACCCGCAGTATGTGTGGTTGGTTTTCTCATCCGATTGAAAAATTACCATCTCCAATGATAATACAGATTCCTACTTGAATATTGATTGTGTAACACCTTGCTCAATTAGCGTATATCAGAAAATGAGTATCTATCTCTGATCTCTCTGTAGCTCAATTGGTTAAATCACCTGACCGGAAATCAGTTGATCTAGTGTTCGAATCCCAGTAGAGTGAGAGGAGAGAGATCCTTTTTATCTGAATAAAATTTGAAGCACATTAGAAGACTGTTTTCGTTCAAGTCCGAAGACGAGTGCCTATCTGGCTCTATCCAGCTTTAAAGCGAGCATCAGAAATAGAAATAGAATTCAAATATGACAATATGTTTTTTTTTTGTTGGTAAGATATAGTTTATAAGTTTTTTAAATAAAGATTTGCAGTACAAACCTAGATAACCGATGTTTTTGTCAAAAATGTGCTTTTTGTATTAAAAATTATTAAATAATCAAGTACATGTTGTTAAAGGATTTTTTCGAAATCTCATTTTTATTGAAGTGATAAAAAGATTGGTAATTCGTAACCAGATACCAGACACTCTGTACACATGTCTGCTGTCTTTTTTTTACATGCCTAACGTCTTATCTCTTTTTAAACTTTTTTGTGACCATATTCCTCTTCCTAAAAGTTTTTAAATACTGCAAAATAATAATATACTTTTTTTCAAATAAAAAACTCTTAAATATAGCTAGTTGCCACGCTGTTCGCATCAAAATACAGTAATCAAATTCCAAAATGAAAATAATGTGAAATCTTCATTTTCTACCAAAAGCCACTTTTATAACTTTTACAACAGTTACAGTGCGATACCACCATATTAAATCTTTATTTTCTTGGAACGGAATAAGTTTTTTCTATGAAAACTTTTTATTCTTATTCAGCCTGCCCATATTTCGGGAGCAAGTTTTTATTATTTTTAAGAATTGAAGAATAGATTTTTAGTCGCTATCTAAAAACAGTGTTCAAAACCCATGAAATTAGGACCGCCAAATTCCTCAATGATTTACTTGGAATTGGTAAACTTTTTCTAGGCAAAACTCATTTTCTCCCCATTTAGGAACTCAATATTTCGGGAGCAAATTTTTATTTTTTGTTTCAACTGAAAATTGCAGTTTTTATCGTGATCATCAACCGAGCCTGTTTCATTTTGAGGTTTCTGTCACTCTGAGATTGTAAACTTCCACATTTCTTTTCTCGAAACTGGAAATTTTTTTTAATTATACTTTTTTGGCCTCAATTCAGAAACTTTTGTTTATAACTTTAAATGCCGATTTCGATTTTACAGAATGTTATTTCGCTCTCCTAAAAAATTTCGATTTTTTTGCTTCTCTGAAGCTGTATACTGCAACCCTTCAATTATTGTTCCAGAAATAAAATAAAAATTATTTAACAAAAAAACACCGTTCACTTCACTTACCTATGTTTGTAATTTATTATACTATTATACTATTTATTATATTATATAATGTGCATTCCTATATTTCATAAAAGTTTGTAAATAATTACTAGCCTTTAGACAAATTCTATAAAGCTTTATTTTTTTTAAATTTTCATTTTTAAGACTTCTAACTTCAGCTAGTCTTCGATTTGATGTTCATCTGAAAGTGATGAATGCTTTAGATTTTGGAGCTTTACAGTTGAACAGAAATCACAAATTAAATGAATATTTAAATTAAACATTTAACTATTAAAATTTAAATTAATTAAATTTAAATATTATTACGAATTTTTAAAACCACCTATTCATATAATTTGTGTAAAACGAAAAAATATTTCTATGTTACCCCTGGATTTTCAGCGAAAGAGCTTGGCTGAGATTTTGTCGACAAAATCCAAGCGATACATAAGCGTAATTAGGTAGAGCGTGCGGCTTAGATATAGGTAGTTTAGGTAGGGTTCGAATCCCCAGCGGGGGCGATTTTTCATAGCGTTGTTAGTGCGATTATGTTTGTAAGTGACCGTGTCTGCAATTGCGTAATTTCAAAATTAAATCAAGGGCAATTATTATATATATAAAACAGTTTTTTTTTGCAAATTTATTTATCTGTTTCAAGCTGCTGTAATGGATAGGGCAATATGGGCCCCGGAAATATTCCGCATAGAGCCGGATAAAAAACCAGATAATCCAAATTTATTGCATTGTATAAGAATCCGTATAGAGTCCGAGAAAATACCGCATAGCGCAATATATACAACGGAAATATTACGCATAGAGCTGAATAAAGAGCCAGATAGGCCAAATAAAATAGGGCTGGACACCGAAAATATTTCGTATACAACCAAATAAAAATCCGGATAGAAAAAATTGTATACACCGACCAAGTTCCGCATAGAGCAAGATTTAAAACCAGACACAAATACCGTATAAGTATCCGGATAGAATCAGATGAAAATCGCATAGGTTTTTACTGGACACCGAAAATATTTCGCAGAGAACCGGATAAAAAACCAGATAGAAAAAATTGTATACACCGACTAAGTTTCATATAAAACCGTATTAAAAGTCGCACACAAACACCGTATAAGTATCTGGATAGAATCAGATGAAAACCGTATAGGGCTTTACTGGACACCGAAATTATTTCGTATACAACCGGATAAAAAACCAGATAGAAAATGTTGTATACGCCGACCAAGTTCCGCACAGAACCAGATTTAAAAACGAGACACAAATACCGTATAAGAATCCAGACAGATGCGAAGAAATTCCGAATCCTAGCCGTCTCTATCGGATCCTATCTTTCATTTTAAGCAGGGTAATTTAGGGACCGACGAAATTTAGTATAGATACGAATACAAAAACAGATAGAGAACCAATGTTATGCACCGGTAAGGTTCCAGATTGAACCGGATGAAAAATAGGACACAAATACCATATAAGTTTCCGGATAGAACTCGAGAAAGAACCGAGCAGGGTAATATACGGATCGGAGAAAATCTGTATAGACACAGATACAAAAACAGATGGAATAAATATTATGGACCAGTCAATTGCCGGATAGAACCGAATTAAAAAAAGAACACAAATCCGTGTAAGTTTCCGGATAGAAACTGATACAAATCCGTATCCTATCCGGATCTATCGGATCCTATCCGGCATTTTAAGCAGGGAGGATACGATTTTGACACCTCTATCCATCAATAGATAATCGTTTCTGGTATTACTTCTGGGCATGACACAATATTAAAATCTCGGTAATTAAAATTTATCATTACTATACTTACAATTAAAATTATTTTATTGAATTAATAATCGTTCAAACGATGATTATTTTACAAAAATCATAAAAGCTTACATTACTGACCATTTTTGTATCTCTGATATTCCGTGAGATTGGTACGATTGGTTAACCTGACTTGTGATGACAGAAAAGTCCAGAATTTTTACATACCTTAATCCTAAAAATGATATCTTTTCCATTTGATTCCTTAACATAACTAAAATTTATGTGATTTTTATCAACTAATAATTTACGCTATTTTTTGGATTATTATTTACAATAATTCAAATGGAAAAGCTTCACGAATAAAAATAAACAAACACAACCTTTAAATTAAAAGAACTGTGAGACAGTCACAGAGCTGCCTATTTAGATAGCGACGTTTTTCGCAATTTTGGGATTATCTACTGTCGATTATCTACTGTTGGAAAATGTAATGTCTACTAAAAAGTCCTTAAATATTTATAAATAATAAAGGAAGAACGCTTTTTATCAATAAATATTGTTAATTAAACTTCAAGCTTTGATTCTAATGTATAATAGTGTCACAGAAATGTTTCATTAAGGTAAAAAGTAGGAATAATAAAGAGGCGAACATTTTGTTATTATGTTGAAAATGAATTTTTTGCTCTCAAAGATTAATTAATCAAAAAATTTCAATGAAACCTCGTCCAAACATATAGTATCCTTGTTGAAATGTTATACTAACAGAAATAATGAACAGTTTTTGCCAGTTTTCCAGTTAATTAAGATTATCTACTGTAAATCATTATCTACTGTAGGGTGGTTTCCCCTACATAATATATTTTTTTAATTACTGCTCCACAGAATGACCAACTATTACACTTCATGTTGAAGGACTTCCTGGAAGGACATAATCTCAGCCTATGGAAATAAGTGTGTATTCTGCTTTGTTGGAACGACATGTGCCAGATTTAACAGAACAATACGTGTTTCTACATAAAATTAACAAAATGAGAGTTAAATTAATTATGCGAGTTTTAAGCAAAAAACGTTATTGTTTCGTAGACTTCCCTGCAAGATAAGGAGGTAAAATGTATTATTTGTTAATTTTAAAATGTTTTTATTTCTTAAAAAAGATCTTTCTCCTTCGCTTCGGTGGGAACCGAACCTCACGTCTTCCGATTGTCAGTCGGGTGCTTTAACCACCAAGCTACTAGAGAGATCGAAGGCAGATATTTTTTTCAGATATACGCTGTTCATAGCAAGGAGTTATGTTTTGTATACAAGTTAAGCTAGAAGGAATCTGTATTATCATCGGAGTTGATAATGATCGATCATATGTATTATATTTTATCTACATATGATCGATCGTTACCAACCCCGATGATAATACAGATTCCTTCAAATTCTTCTTGTTTATTTTAATTATAGAATATTTCGTAACATGTCTCTGGCAAAAGTATCGGATGGGAATTCATTCCGAACCAATCCGAAGTCATCCGAATCATTCCGGAATCTGTATCCGAATCAATTCGAGTTAATTCGAACCAATCCGAAAAGAAATTTACATTTCGTTCGATCCAAATCGGTCAAAAATTAATCCGACTCAATACGAACTTCCAATCCGAATAAATCTGAAACAAATTTTCAATCCGAATTAATCCGAACTCGGATCGACCTAAAACGATTTTCAATCCGAATGAATCCAATTTAATCCGACTCAGATTCATTCAGATTGAAAATTCAGTGTATATCAATCCGAATTCGGATTCATTTGGATTGAAAATTTGGTTCAGATTGGTTCGCATTGGTTCGTTTTGGAGTTCTGATTGAACCGGACTGAGTCGGATTAATTTTTAAACGATTTTGTTCAAATAAAATGTAGAACTCTTTTCGGATTGGTTCGAATTGATTCGGATTAGTTTGGATACAGATTCCGGAATAATTCGGATTGGTTCGGAAGGCAAACCTATCCGATACTTTCGCCAGGGGTACCAATTTCCTTAACAAATTTGATATATTCCATAATTTCAGTTCCATTCTATTTTTTTAGGACCATTCAAGACAAGCAGTGGAGAGGGAGCTATCCCACATGAGGGAATCCATACGACCTTTACCTTGTAACTAATGAATGGTATCACAGATGGAATTAATGGCGTGAGCTACGGCGACGATCACCCCAAGCGCATTCCATTGTCGGAAAACTCACATCACGACGAATTTTTTTTCAATGCAAGGAGACAGTTGAAAAGCCCGAAAACCTGTGAAAACTGTACTCACATGTCTACAAAACTTAATTGATACGTTACAGGGTTTCAAATTATTACGTAGAGAATCAAAATCACTTCAGTTCAAAAGTTCTGATACGTGAAACATAAATCAGGATCCTTTAGAAAATACCATAGAATTTATTCTTTTAGATCGGAAAAGTTTACTTAGTGGTACTAATTATTTACCATAGGAGATTGGTGACTAGGAATACATTGAAGAAGAACAGGGGAAAAAACAAAGAGAGCATGATGTTATTGAAAGTGATGATTTGCATGATGAATTAAATGAAATTTAAAGAAGGATCACGTTTATAGCCACTCGGTTGATGTCATTAAGTACTTGCAAATAAGTCCGCCTTCAATTAAATCATGTTCCGATTGTTTGAATGGTTTTCAAAAACCGTCCCTTTAAAGGCGTCATAGTACTTATTGATTTAGGGACTTACATATGTACGCGAAGCGTCTTCTGGGTCGAATTTTTGCGAGTTATATATCTTACGCTGAAATCGGCTTTAGATCTGAATGCCTGCTTCAGCGTAGAATGATCTTCTCGTTTTTTAAATGTAATGAGCACAGTAGGGAGGTTTTTAAATTTTTCGAGAAAATTTAGTTTCAAAAGTAATGTCAAGTTTTTTTAACATATATCAATCGAGTTTTTCGAGGGCGAATTGTGCCTAAAAACATCAACCGACTTTTTTTAGCAGTAAAAGTAGCTTTTGTGCGATATATAAAATCCATTCGCAAAGATAATCGACCTAGTATAAGAAATGAGGCTACACTCGAACCGACAAAGCCGATAACTGAACCTGAAAATTTAACACCCGAACTGGAAAAAGAGAAACCCGAACTGAAAAAACGAAAACTCGCCCAGAAAAATGTAAAACTCGAACCAAAGAGACGAAAACTCAACGTGGAAAATTCAAAACCTGACGCGAATCGTAGCGTTAAAACTACACATTTTGAAAATGTTAAAGTTCAATGAAAACAAACTAAAATTAATTTCAAAGTAGTTAAAGCAACTCCTATAAAAAGAAAACTTAACATTTAAAATTTTGAACAGAAACTCGCAAGTTTGAGGGCGCCTGGGGTGCGCGGCTTTTCGTTCTCGCGCTACGCGCCTGATAATATATTTATCTCGCGTTTCGCGCTCGATAATCAAAGCATCGACAGCTGTAATTTGGGATTGTGAATTCTCTTTTCTTAAAGCTCCTTTGACTTTAATGAACACATTCTCATCACGTATATCGTGCTTCGCACTTGATTTTGTCCAAAATGTGAACTCTTCTACATTATGTTCAACACTTTTAAATCAAATGTATATTAAACTTATTGATGTACCTCGGCCTGGGATTGCTTTTTCAGATATTGCAATATAAAGTATAAATTGTATTTATTATGATTCCTTTAATATTTGTTTCTTATTTTGCATTACATTTTATTCTCAACTACCCTGAAAAATGCATCATTTCAATAAATTTATATTATTACAATTCATAATATGCATTAGTATTTACACCTGCGTATTTTCATTGTCTTGTTTTTATAATTGAAAAAAGTGCGCATCCTATACGAAAAAAACAATTTTGTTATGAAATATTGTATTGCATTTTGTGTTGTTTTTCCATAAATTTAACTGGTGTCTTTTCAATGTTATTTTTTACGATTTAAACTAAAAATACGCATCCTAGCGTAAAGTGGTTTTCAGCAAATTTGTAGATATAATTTAGGTGAAAAATTTTGTTAAATAAAATGTTATTGTAACTTTTGTCCTTTTTCCAGGAAGGTAATTTTGATATAATTAATATATTTTTATAACAGGAGTTTATAAAAAAGCTTGTACTTTTTTTTTTGGTGGAACAACTATTGTCTAATAAACTTGACCTACATTATAGGGTCATAAAAGAGTATACCAAAGGCCAATCCAATCTGTCAATTCTTTCGAAAGTTATCGTGCTCACAGTCAGACATGCATGCATACATACATGTAGACATACAGACAGACACATTCGTAAAAAGCTGTTTTTCGGGTTCAGGGTGTCTCAAAACATGGACATTTGAAAAAACTGGGGGGAGGGAGTCAAATTTTACACAAATCTAATACCTTCTCTGATGAGAATGTAAACATTTAAAATGAATGAAAATTTAAAAACAGAATATGTAAATTTATTGATTTTCTTTGAAAACAGCACAAAGCTGCTAAAATTTAATTTTTGTAAATATAAAAATATAATAAATTTATCATAATAATATATCATAATAACCAAATTATTATTATTAATTAATTATTATAATTATTGGCATTTATGATAAGATTTTTTATAGATTTATTCTATAGGTCTACGATCTAGGTCCAGCTTACGAATAATACATCAGAGATCCATTTAAAATATACATTTAGTATAAAAACACTCGTTGAAACACTACAAGTATAAACACTCGAATACACTCGTAATTCATCAGCATAAGCAATGCTTAAAGATTTATTGGGATAACGCTCGAAGACAGTCAATTACCTTTCTTAGATGCTCGATACGAACTACTATGACGTTGCACGCACGCATCGAACTCACACTTACTCACACACGCTGAAACTCTCTCCGCTCTCGATCAGTGCCCTTTCTCTTAAACAATCTATACTAGAGTCTTTAATTTAAACTTCCCTTTTAAAAGCCGCTAACACTCAGCCATCCTTTACCTCATCTCGTCCTCGAGATGATCCTCGTTATAAATCATCTGTGGTAATTTGTCAATTCTGGCTGATCTTGGGGGTGCTGCATTTTTTTTGTTCAGTTGTTTTGTCTTCCTCGTCGTCAGTGACTAGATCTTCTTCTGAATCGTAGTCTGAGGGTTTCCACAATTTGAGTTGAGTCACATGAGCTGTTGCCGCATACCTCCGACCTTGTCTAACTCTTAAATCTGTTACGCCGTAACTGTCGCCTCGCAGGATCCTAGTAATAATCAGGGGTCGTCTGATGCTTTTTTGAAACTTCTGCGGATCTCCCGTTTGGGCTGGAACTGTTTCCATGAAGGCGAGGTCTCCTATTTCATATTTTACACCTTGCCACCTGTTACGATCGTACCTCTCTTTATATTTCTCCTGTTCCTTGATTATTCTCTACCGAGATTGCGTCTGTAGTTCCCTTGGATGGTTGTATAGAGTTTCATCATCGATCGTCAATTCTCGTAGGAACCCTTCATCATGACGTGGGATGTAGCCGTACACCAATTCAAAGGGACTCCTTCCAGTTGTGTTGTTGACCGATTCGTTTGGATTACGCTAAGTTTCCGTTAGTTTAATATCCCAGTTTCGATCTTCTGGATCGTTCAAGCTAGTGATCATAACTTGAATCAACGTTTTATCAATGCGCTCAATTTGTCCATTAGCTTGTAGGTGTCGTGGAGATTTCAGGGTATGCTTTATTCCGTGTTTGCTGCAGAATTCTTGGAATTGTTTCTATGTAAAACAGGATCCGCGATCCGAGATGATTCGACCCGGTTCTCCAAAGTTTAGAGCAACGGCCCTTCATGATCAATGTGGATGATAGCAAAAGGTCACTGACCTGGAGGAATCGGATGAAGAGTACCGGGCTGTTTGCCAGTCTTAGCTTTCGTCGCTATACATTAAATACACGATTTTACATGTTGGCGAACATATCGTCTCATCCCAGGAAAATAATAAAATTGGCGCATCTTTTCTACTGTTCGGTCTAACCCGAAATGGCCTTGCAAATCATGAAATCTAACAGTTAAACTTTTACGCATGCCCTTAGGTATTACATAATGTAACTTTTCGTTATCACGTTTGTACAACACTCCCTCTAGTAATTGGTAATCACGCACTTCGCCTTCTTAGTGATTTGTTCGCTCGTCATTCTTTTTTCGCAAATATGTGTATCTTGTGCTGTGACCCCTCGTCTACATATTGTAATATTACAATCTCTGCCTCTGCGCTAAGAATAGAAAACATCCCTGAAACTCGATCTAAAATTTCACCTTCACACTCTTCACTTTCGACTGGTGCCCTGCTTATCGCGTTTACGTGAAGTAATCTAACTCCGAGTCTATGCTCGATCTCACATTCGTATTCGGTTAGTAGGTTATGCCAACGAACTATTTGTGGATTCTTGGTTTTGTTAACTTTTAAGTAGATTTTTCCTTGATAATCAGTCACGATCTTGAATTCGATATTAATCAATAACATTCTAAGACGAACTACCGCCCAAATTATAGCAAGCAGTTCTAACTTCGTTGAATGGTAATTCCTTTCCAGCTCGCTCGTACGTCTGCTAATAGCATACACTTGATGGAATTGATTATCTTCCGCTTTTTACAACAACATTGCTGCTAGATCGGGTGAATAGCTATCGCTTTATCGAATTCGGTGAATACATCGTTTTCTAATTCGGTCCACACGTAAGGAGTATCATCCTTAAGGAAATTATAAAGCGGAACAGCCTTTTCAGCGAACTTAGGTATAAATCTACGAAAGAAACCGATCATATCGAGAAATGTTCGCAGTGCACGTATATTTTTAGGTTCGGGAACATTATTTATCGCCTCGACTTTCACTTGACCAGGTTCAATGCCTTTATCGGAAACTTCGAATCCTAGCTAACGAGCTTTAGTCTTTAAAAACTCGCGCTTTGATAGTTTAATGGTTGAACCTGCATTTTTCAACGCTTCAAGGACTTGAATCAACCGTTCCTTTAATTCCGGCCAGTTCTTTCCAGGAATCAAAACGTCGTCTAGGTAGAAAAGAACCACTTTATCTCTCAAGGGTCCTACAACATGCTGCATAAATTTTGAGAAATAAAAGGGAGCATTAGTCAGACTGAATACCACCCGTGAGAAGTATCCCGTTTTATCTGGTGTGATGAACGCAGTTTTCTCTCTATCTTCCTTAGCCAGAGGAACTTGCAGATAACCGTGAGCCAAATCTAGTACGATGAACAAATTACTATCCCCTGCCATTGCAAATGATCATCTATTTCTGGTAATGGGAAATTCATACGCTTGGTTTGTATGTTAAGTTTACGTTAATGTACAACAAGTCTTTTCTCGCCTGTTTTTTTTTGTAACTAAAAGAACCGGACTCGCGTATGGCGAGGAAGTGTCTTCCACGATACCTACTTCTCGATAATCTTTTATAATCTCTGCCATTTGCTTACGCTCATTGTTACTACACTTATGCGCTTTACTAAACGGCTGCTGGATATTAGATTTTTCTTTAAATCGCATTTCTGTTTTATCAGTACAACTTAATTTGCTTAAATTTGTCGATACACAAACTCTATAATCATTTAATACTTGCGCTAAATCTTCTTTCTCTGCAAACGGTCGATCTTGTCCTACCTTGACTCCTTCTAGCAATATTGTCTCTGTTTTTGACTGTGTAATCAGGTTCATCGAATGTGCCGGTAATCTAGTCTTTTCCATCGTGTTTAACTTTTGTGGAATTTCTTATTAACACCTCAAATACTTGGTAGTCATCTGGAACTATTCTCATTTGAATGCTATTCACTTGTACACCATCTACAATGACACTCGCGTTTATAGACTCATTCAAAATTACTTTAAAGTCTTGAGGACAAAAGCTCCTTAATTCCGTTTTTATGGATAAAACTTCAAATTTCGCTTCGTCTACTCTTGACCTTTTGATGGTGCACTCAAAATTACCTGGATCAATTTGAGCTTTGAGCCAAATTTCGTTAACGGCCACATCTTTTATATATTTCTTAAGTGCGTAACCATCGTCTGTAGTTATAATATTCACTCCACCAACGTTTCTATTATTTGACCCGGTGCAATGTCTTTGAGTATGACCTTTGGCATTGCATTTCTTACAAATTAATTTGCGAGGGTCTTCCGGAAATTTTCTGGCAAGGTGACCAAATCGATTGCAATTCTAGCATTTAAATTCACCACTTTCGTTTTTGACTGGCAGTCCACGATCTGAGTTCCTTCCGGCTGCTTAATTTTTTTAATTTTTGAAGTTCGGGGTTTTACTGGTGGATCCTGATTCAATACCTTTATCCGTTGAACTATAACCATCCTTTCGATTGCGAATTCTGTCAGAGCGCTGTTCGTCCAGTCGCTCGCCTTTCAAAAAATCGTGCAGAAAGTCATCGAGATCAATATGATCACGAGCTGCCATACCGGAGCACATACCACGCGACCATTGTTCTACGATAACTTGTTCTTTAGTTTCGGATACATCCAAACGAACGTCGTAACACAATTTCACTTTACTATGAAAATATGTACTAATGGATTCGCCTTTCTTCTGAACACGTTCTGACATTGTCTTCCACTTTATTGTGGTACTATCTTCGGTAATAAATGTAGCCTTAAAGGCAGTTTCGAACTGGCTCCATTTTTTCAGCTAAGTAATTTTCACGCGAAGCCAATCACGCGCCCCGACTGTTAAATGATTTCAAACAGTTTCTAAGACAAAACGTTCTGGCCATTGATGCAACTCTCGCATCCTCTTAATCCGATTTAACCACTCGCGAGTTCTAGCGCTATTACGTTCACCGTTCTAATTACCTCTATCCTTTGTCAAGCCCGGCATTATGCGATACATCGGGGCCGCAAGCTGTATTATCTCTGTCGTTGGTAGTAATGCTATTTTTATTGAATGAAATATTGAACAATCTTTCTATAATGCACCTCGCCCGGAGAATCATCAGCTGTTCTTCTGTTTGACATTTGCTAATTGCTGTTCGAGGAGTGACTTCCGACATCATTGAGTTCACCTTCAGACGGCAGCACATCACGCTCCACGTTTCGAGTTTCTGCAGGCAGCACGTTTCCACTATGAATATGGCCGACACTGAGATCACGATTTTCCCCACTCGGGTTCCCATTTCCAAAGAAATTAGAGCCACCGTTCTGAATTTGCTGTCTGTAAAATCGCTAGAATTCCTCCTCGGTGGGGTTTTCTTGAGAATTTGACTTAGGCCCGCTCATTATAATGAGTTATTTTTGCTTCGTATCGAACGCGATCACGCCGTGATGGTGTGACCTTCGTGGTATGATGCAAGTAAGGCGACGCGACCGTTCAATTTCGCACTTTCCATTTCCCGATTCTATCAGGCGTAATGGATTCTGCCATAATTCGGCAAGAATCCCACTTCTGAAATTTGATAGATTTATTCTATAGGTCCACGATCTAGGTCCAGCTTACGAATAATACACCAGAGATTCATTTGAAGTATATATTTAGCATAAAAACAATCGTTGAAACTTTACAAGTATAAACACTTGAACACACTCGTAATTCATTACCATAACCAATGCTTACAGATTTATTGGAATAACGCTCGAAGACAATCAATTCACCTTTCGTAGACGCTCGATATGAACTACTACGACATTGCACGCACACATCTAACTCACACTTACTCACACACGCTGAAACTGTTTCCGCTCTCGATCATCAGTGCCCTCTCTCTCAAACACTCTATACTAGAGTCTTAAATTTAAACTTCCCTTTTACAAGTCGCTAACAAAAATATATTCTGCACTAAAGTGCAAACCCAAAAAACATTTGAAGAAAGATAAATCCCTATTTCAAATAATAGGTTTCGCATACTTTTTTATTTAATTTAAAAATTGTTTGAGAACTTGTAGGCTATAAATTTTGAGAAGATGTAAGCTCCGGAAGCTACGATCATGGTTCCTTGAAGCAACCAGTCCCGACGCAACTGGAACGTGTACGTCATCCATTTCTGCTCCTTCTGTCCTAGAATGTAAGCAAGAGCGGAAAATTTACGCGAGACAACATCGTGCGACACTGTTCCTTCGAGTCAGGTCTCTAGCCGCGGATGACTTTACGCGGCAGACGGAACAGTTGGAGATGAAGGTTTCAACTCTGGCTACATTTTTAGAGCTACGAATCTTTGTAGAATGTTATGAGGAACAGTGTCGATGGACCAGATGAAGTGATACTAGAAGAACAGCCGTTTGCATCCGGTTCGCGATGGAATGAGCCTGACGCTGGCAAGCCGGAATCTTGTTGAGTTGGCTAAGAAATTATGCTTTCATACCTCCAAGACAGCCGATTATGAGAACAACAAGATGGACTTTGTAGCCTTGGTACAGCCTGCTCAGCTCGAAAAGAAGTGCTTGAAATTTTCCCCGTTTTTCTTCCTCCTTGGCCATGATATTACCGTCGGCTGGTGCCGAGAATTCAATCACGTAATTGATCTTGGTCTTCAGATCTTGGAGGACAATATCAGGCTTCGTAGCACTGATACGTTGAGTGGTGGAGAATGAGAAATTCTAGTAGATCTTACACTGATCATTCTCCACAACGGACTCGAGTTGCCCTTGCACGTATGGCAATACGGGCAATATATCAATACCATAGAAGTGCCTAAGATAGTAATATAACACTTATAGAGCCGCATTGTCTCTCTATGTACCCGTAGCGTGCAAACTTTAAGCATCCACTGATCTTGCTTGCACGCTCGGCAGTTGGTATGGCCTACAGGTACATTCATTATGCGCTCGCGGTAAACCAAGGTGTCTGTAACACCGTCAGTCTTCGGTCTCAATCCAGCAGACTTGAGAAACATTTTGGACAGATCCATCGAGAGCTCTTCTCTACGCATGATGCCGTAGAATTTACCTGGATCTTATTCTTTCCAGATAATTGGGAAGCCCACATTATTCTGAGAATTTGGTGATAGCTTTTTTCAAGAGCCGTTTTTAACACACGCACATTTTGGGTTTCCTTTTGGGGTATTCCAAAATATGTATATGATTCTCCATTACCAAGATGTTGAATGGTATTTCCGCCTATGACTTGAACATCGTGATCGTCACTCGATGATGTAGTTTCTGGTCTTCCTTAGTGTAGGTGGACGCTAACACACTTGCCCAGCCCGAAGCTCATGCCAATCGCTTTAGAGTACCTATTGACCGTCTCAACAAGGATGTTAAGGTCCTCTTTCGAGAAAGCAAAGAGTTTAAGGTCGCCCATGTATAAAAGGTGGTTGATCTTGTATTCTCTTCTGTTCGGCGGGCCACATAGGTATCCAGAGCTTTTGCCTCGGAGCACAATAGACAGAGGCAAGAGGGAGATGCAGAAAAGTATCGGACTTAGAGAGTCTCCTTGGAAGACCACCGCCCCCCCCCCCCCATATGTGATATAGCTGGTAGTCACTTGTCTTTTGTCAGATGTTATGACAAATCTTGTCAGCCACAAGAGCATTAGCTCTTTTATGCATCTAACTAGTTTTGGATGCACCTCCAGGCACTCAAGGAGCTTAATAAGTAGCTCATGGTTCGTGTTATAGAATTCCTTACGGTAGCCAATCTAAGCATGGACAGATTGCGTCGATACCTGATCGAGTCCTAGGTAATACACCTGTCCATTACCAGGACCTCCCTGTAACCTGCCAGCCCTCTCGCCAGCCCTGGCGCTGAATAGTTCTTAGTTCTAGCGATAACTTTCTTCACTTCTTCAACAGTAATCAGTGGACACTCTTCCTATGGACCTTGCAACCTTTGCCTTTGGCGAAAGTTACGGAAGAGTGATATAACTGAAGCGTCTTCATTTAGCTGATAAATATCTCCATATACTTCCTCCCAGAAGGCTTGAATCTCTTCTCGGCTAGGCGGATTTTTAACGGCACGTGAAGTTTTATTGAACAGACGGGTGAAATTTTCCGGAATCCACTTCACTCGCCGTTCAAGGCGCTGTTTCGCTATTGAAAGAGATCTTATTTTTTCCGTCCAGTGCTCCTTGATGGTCAACAGTTTACACTTGTTCAGTGTGTGATTTGCTTTCCTTAAGTTTCGAGCAAGTGTCCTAACTTTTGGAGTGAATTTTCTATTTGATCTTATGTAGCTAATCACGGACTGAATGTTTAATGCATGCCGTCTCGCCGTTTCAATTTTAAACTAAAGCTGTGCAATATGCTCGCGAGTCTTACTCAGGCGTATTGAAGTATCGTTACTGTTCAGATTCCAGAGATTAACATCTTCGGGGAGCAAATCATAGGGATCAGAAATACCGCTATAAGGCGACTATCTTGCTTCATTTTAAAGCATTGAGTAACCAGAGACTGCTTGAATCTAACATCCTTCTAAAAACTGATGAAAATATATTTAGAAGTTAAAGGGAAATAAATATTTTATTTTCAAGATAAAATCCATAATAAGTGCTTATAATATGTACACTTGTATACTCACAATCGGCGCTTATACCGAATTGAAATATACCTAAGTTTTGAACAAATATATCTATATTATAAATGTATGTATTGTTTCTTTCCTTCGCTAAATATGTATGCGTACTTAGATTATATAATAAGCAAATATTTGTATTCCATTTAATTTTAAGAATTTCAAAGTTTCAATACCTATAAAAGGCATGTTAAATATATTTTATGAATTTAAAGATAATTATTAATAATTTTGAATTAATTGAAAAAGATATACTTATATTCGATAATAATTCTATCAATAATGTCGATAATATAGCTTTCATTTCTGAGACAAATTTTTTATACCATTTGAAAATATTTACGTAACATACCTTGTTACACGTTTGTCATATAACAGTGATGGAACGTTGTTAGATAACTGTTACTAATGTGCATTATACAGAACTACACAGAACCAAAATTATCATAGATCATGCGTGTAACCAAGTTAAGTAGCACGTGTTACACCGGGTTACAAGATGGCTAACCAATACCTGCCTGTCCAGTGCGACACAATCACCGGAATAAACCGAGTCCGTGGGTCACACCGTTTTGACCCACGAACAACCCACGAAGCTCGTTGATTATTTTTAAAAGGCGCCATATAGGGTTATAGCTATCCGAGCCCCGTTGGATCCGCACCCGTCGAGACTGGCAGGTCGGTCAGCTCACTGCTTGTGCACAAGAGAGGGGGTGGGATCTTCGGAAGAGAGAGAATTCAACTATCCCGTGTTACATTGAAAAATAATCAAATTACAATCAAGTTTTATTAATCTTAACAATTTCATCATACAACCTAACCTAAAGGAAACAACGTCAAATTATTGATCACCTACTGTTATTTAAGAACAATCAAACATTTTCACTGACAGAAACGGCGAACAATTACAAACAGAAACCCACTATAGTCCAAAATGACCGTCTGAGACACACGCGCTAGGCACGAGGCCGTCCGGCGTTCATAGTCGCGTGCCCACCCCTTTTTCTCTTGAGGGACGCCCGCCTCAACTAGGCTTGAGTCGGGCTTTCAGCCGAGCGTTCCTCCACTTTAGGGTGTTGATGAGGTCCCAGACCACCCTTTGCATTGCTTTCGTGTAAGTTTATGCAGAAAAAGAATTGCGCGGACGAATAATGCGATGTAATCCCGTTGGAATTGCTAAGCGCTAAGCGTTCAGCGTTCGGGCGATGCTCTAAGCGTTTAGGCAACGCGCAAAGCTTTCATATAATATCATGTTATCGAGCTTCAAATGCGAAATTCAACTTTTATTATCAAGAGGCATTTGATTGTCTGAATCGATGATAAAAATAGCTAACTCACAAACGCATGACAAACGCTACTTGCGATTGGAAGATTGCATCCGAATTTCGTCGCGAAGCGCTTTAGTTGAATAACCAGACAAAAGAATCGATACCCAGCGTTGCAATTGGGCACTCTAAAGTACCTTTTACAGAATTCTCCTTTCGTGCCAACGCTTCCATCCTACCTAGAACGCTAAGCGTTTAAGAAACGCACTCAGTCAACATAATAAACTCCCAGCGTTGCTGTTTAGGTTTGATTCGCTAGTTTAAGTCAAGCAGTGTACAATAATTTACAAGGAATGCTTATCTCGTTCCAACGCTCCAACTTTAACTTCAACGCTAAGCGTAAAAGGTAAGTATGTACACATGTAGATCGCAGAATCAACCCCCACCGGTGCTGTTTTCGCAATTAAATTATTATTGCGGACTTGAACTGGCTGATCAGCAACAAACAGCAACGCTGGAAGTTGATTTTGTTCTCTGGGAGATTTCTTAAACGCTTAGCGTTAGAGTTAAAGTCGGAGCGTTGGAACGAGATAAGTATTCCTTATGAGGTGTTTTAGACTACTTGACTTAAATTGGCTGGTCCGAGCCGAACAGCAACGCTTGGAGTTGATTTTGTTGTCTGGATGCTTTCTTAAGCGCTTAGCGTTGGAGTTAAAGTCGGAGCATTGGAACGAGATAAGCATTCGTTATAAAGTGTTTTAGACTGCTTGACATAAACTGGCGAATCAAAGCCGAACAGCAACGCTGGGAGTTTATTACGTTGACGGAGTGCTTCTCTTAAACGCTTAGCGTTGAAGGTAGGGTGGAAGCGTTAGTACAAAAGGAGTATTCTGTAAAAGGTACTTTAGAATGCTTGACATAAACTGGTTGATCAGTGCCCAATTGCAACGCTGGGTATCGATTATTTTGTCGGGCCATTCAACTTAAGGGCTTTGCGACGAACTTCGGATGCAATCTTTCAATCGCGAGTAGCGTTTGTCATGCGTTTGTGAAACAGATATTTTTATCACCGACTAAGACAATCAAGCGCCTCTTGATAATAAAAATTGAATTTCGCGTTTGAAGCTCGATAACATGCAATTATATGAAAGCTTTGCGCGTGGCCTAAAAGCTTAGCGCATTGCCCGAACGCTTAGCGCTTATCACTTCTAACGCGATTACATCGCATTGTTCGTCCGTTCAATTCTTTTTCTGCATCAACTTACACGAAAGCAATGCAAAGGGTGGAAAAATGTCTGTGATATATTCCACTCCACAGGTAAAAATATGTACCCAAATCTGACATTTAAATCGTCGTAGCGCAAAAACTGTCCATAATTTGAGTTTTTGCCATAAGTCCTTTACGGAAATTTAAGAAAATGAATTTCGGGTGATTTATGGCAATTTACCATATTTACCGGTAAAATTACCATAAATGACCAACAAATTTCATAAATTTGCGAAAATGTATAAAAATTAATAAATTGAATTTTGGGGAAAAGTTACCATATTTACCGGTAAAATTACCATAAATGACCGAAAATTGGCATAAATTTTCGAAAATTTATGGAAATTTAAGTAATTGAATTTTGTGCAATTCTTGCTAATTTACCATATTGACCGGTAAAATTACCATAAATGACTAAACATTTGCATAAATTTTCGGAAATTTATGGAAATTAAAGAAAATGAATATTTTGGGTAATTTATGGCAATTTACCATATTTACCGGTAAAATTAACATAAATTACCAACAAATTTCATAAATTTCCGGAAATGTATGGAAATTTCTAGAAATGAATATTGGGAAATTTTTGGTAAGTTACCGTATTTATCGGTAAAATTACCATAAATGACGAAAAAATGTATGGACATTTTTAAATTGAATTTCGGGAAATTTATGGTAAGTTACCATACATTACCTCTAAAGATACCGTAAATTACCAAAAATTCCTGTCAATTTTTTTATTGAATTTTTGATAATTTGGAATAAGTTAACATAAATTTCATGCTCCTTTATTAAAAATCTAATGTGGACTAAAATCATGACTGTATTTCGAGAACAGTCTGAAATCATTCATTTGTTATAAAAAATATCGTATGCGCCCAGGGGGAGAGGCACTTTTTCGACTTGTGTATGTTTTCAGTACTCGTATCCGACTTACGCTACGCACTCGCCTACGGCTCGTACTGAAAACATACATTCGTCGAAAAAGCCCCTCTTCTCCCCCTAGGTGCATAATATACTATAGATATAAAAGTAAATATTACAATAAAATTTATCATGAATTATTTCAAAACAGTATTAGCTACTCAAAATAAATGCATGTAACAAAACAAAAATAGGATAAAGTAACACAAACAATAAATAAAATTTCTCAAACAAAAATCAATAAAATAAACAAAAACAACAATAAAAACAGTATATTAAATAATTCATAAATAATAAGAATAAATAAATGGATTGTCATCATCTTGCGTATGCTTCGGTCAAGTTGCTTCAACTCCTCGACGTTCCATTTTACTGAACCAACCGTGTAGAGCAGTATAGTTACGGCCAGCATATTGGTCACCTGGATCTTATTCTTTCCAGATAATTCGGAAGTCCAAATTTTTCAGAGAATTTTGCGATACCTTTTTTCAAGGGCCGTTTGTAACACACGCACATTTTGGGTTTCCATTTGCGGTATTCCAAGATATGTATATGTTTCTCCATTTCCAAGATATCGAATGATATTTCGGCCTATGAGTTGAACATCCTGATCGAATATACCTCGAATATAGGTACCTCCCTCGAGATAAAGGGGGTGGAGGCTTGCTAAGCTTAGAGTGTCTTCATCAAAGAATGGTTCTGGCTACAGCCTGCTCAGTTCTAAATAGCACAGATTCTCTTATGCAACTCGTACATGACCATGAAGTCGTTAATGCTACAACGTTTCTATACCGTGCCGTAGATAGGGCCGCAGCGGAAATTGGCCTCTCATTTGAATCCAGCGACACTATAGATGGCTTAGCATCACTTACACCTTTGGTGCTCGAAAGTCGTGCACAGGAAGCAGAACATACGCTTTTACTAATAGAAGATGTTGACAAGCCCCTTCATGGTAAATTCTACGGCATCATACGTATAGAAGAGCTCTCTATGGGTCTGTCCAACATGTTTCTCAAGTCTGCTGGATTGAGATCGGAGAATGAGGTATTTCTTTTTGCCTGTCAAGGCGGTGTTATAGACACCTTAGTTTACCGCGAGAGCGTAGCGAATTTACCTGTAGGCGATAACAACTGCCGAGTGTGCAAGCATGTGACAGAAACATTTGGACATGTTCTCAGTGGATGCTCACAGTATGCACGCTACGAGTACATAGAGAGACACAATGCGACTCTAAAAATTTTATATTACCATCTTAGGCACTTCTATGGTGTTGATCTTTTGCCCGTCTTGCCATACGCCCACTCAGCGTATCAGTGTTATGAAGCCTGATATTGTCCTCAAAGATCTGAAGACCAAGATCATTTACGTGATTGAATTCTCGGAACCAGCCGATGGTAATATCACGACAAAGGACGAAGAAAAACGGGCGAAATATGAAGCACTTCTTTTCGAGTTAAGCAGGCTGTAACAAGGCTACAAAGCCCATCATGTAATTCTCATAATCGGCTGTCATGGAG
>CAKNWW010281218.1:3634-22805 GCA_932074435.1 Andricus kollari
AAAGTTAATTTTTATACAATTATTGAATTTTTGACCAAGTAATAACATTTTTAACTAAAAATAATATAATCGTTAGGAGGAAGTTACTGCAGAAAAAGAAGTAGAAATATGAGGCAAATAAATTACCAACAAGAATATTATATCACAGTAGCCGTAAAACTTCGTTTTCAAAATTGCCTAATTTTTTCCTGACCAATTTTCAATTTTTTATGACTATTAATATTCAAAGATTAGAATCTTAATCTTGTGAAATTTCTAACTTTATATCTTTTGTGAACGGAATAAAACAATTTCAAATTTATTATCCTTGACAGTTATTTGAAGTGCCTCTTGTATACAAGAGACTTTTGCAAGATTTTTTTTGAAAATCCCTGAGTTTTTCCTGACTTTTCCTGACCATTGAAATTTCCTGAGTTTTCCTTGATTTGCAGATTTTCCCTGACCTACGGCTACCATCCTTTTACATACCCAGTCAATTTTTTTAAACTCAGAAAACTTAAGAAGGAGAAGACGAGAACCTTCCATGGAGAGATTTCTTCCTCTGTAAGTAGCTTGAATTGGCACAGTCAGTAATTATTGCATTCTCAGCGAGTCTAGTAATTATCAGCGAACCTCTGTCCGTCCGTCTGTCTGTCTGTCCGTTTCTATCCGCAGCTTTCGACAGAGTGTTGGAGTAACCGCAACGGGAGTCACTCTTCTCAGCAGAGTGAAGGATGTAAAGGATTCGTGTCTGACCAAGCCTCGAGTATCTGGTTTCAAGTCAAGACTAATTTTCAATCATTAGATAACAGGGTACAAATTTTCTGAAAAAAGGCTCTGTTCGTCATTACAGTCTCCTATTTGACGAAACATTATATTTGTGAAAGGCATCATGTTAATCTACCCCCACTGAAAAAATTATTGGTTGGGACAACTAGCTTTTTATTAGTGGACAATGTGCTAGTTGCGATAACTACTTCGATGGTAAAACTAACTGACTAATTTTGTAAAGCAAAAAGTCGCCGTTAGTACTCGCACATAGTTCATATTAGTAACGATAGTAATCGTAAGCCCAACAGATGAAAGTAGTCAAATTTTCCACCAATGTATTTTTCAACAAATAAAAGTAGTAAAGGTCACAAGTTTTGTTTCTTGTCGACATTGGCAGAACTGAAACCTTAGCAGTGCTCCTAACATTTGCGCCAAAATATCCCGTCATGTTCACGATCGTCGCCATGTTTAGAATTTCGGAGGTACTCGAAGTTCAGAATCTGTACTGAAAAAAAAACGATTGATTGGGACATCTAGTAAAGTAGAAGGACCAACTACTTTACTTGTTGTCGCAACAACTTCCGATGATAGATAACCATTTTCAGGTAGTTAGACTTATTGCTTCAAGTAGTAAGTCCTACTATTAAATTCGTAAGCCTTCCAATTAAATTAGTACTTCTAAGTACACTTAATGTATAGTAATCCTAACTTTGGAAATTGGTATAGTTTGAACTCCTTTAAAGAAAAATATATCATTCATCAAACATAAATTGCCCCTCAAGTAGAGTAAACAAATTTAGAAAATTTATATTAAATAAAGAAACTCAATCGTAGGTAAAAAAGGTGGAACTTGAAGAAAATGATTCGAGAATTCATAGTGAATTTCTACAATGATTCTACGTGGATTTAATGCGATTTTTCCCTGAAGATTTTTAACTGGATAACTTATCGGCATGACTAATCCTGAAAGCTCCATTTCTAACGAATTAACTATTTTTTATTTACCTTGGAGAATAACTTATTAAGTAGTTTTTACCTACTTTTGAGTTTCTTGATATCACAGAAATTATCCAAGTTTTTATACCTACTTGAGTGGAAATTGATTTTTCAAGAATGATGTATTTTTCCTGTCATGAGTTAAAACTATACCAGTTTTAATAATTATCATTACTACTGTAAGTGTTCAGAAGTACTAACTTAATTGCAAGGCTTACGAATTTAATGGTAGGACTTACTACTTGAAGCAATAAGTCTAACTACCTGAAAATGGTTATCTACCATCGGAAGTTTTAGCGACAAGTAAAGTAGTAAGGACAACTACTACTATTCTTCGAGATAAAAGTAGTAACCACAACCACTTAGGTGGCATTGACATATTATATTGCAAACTAAAGTAGTTGGCCCTACTACTTTAGTACAGTTGTCCCAACGAACCATTTTTTTCAGTGCCTTAAGAGTTGACTCTTGGTGCTGCTGTTGCTGCTTCTGCCGTGGTTATTCGCATATACAGTATACAGTATAAGGGGGGAAATCGGGGCAAAGCGGTCGAATGTACGGGTGTTCTGGTGCTCGAGTAGAGTCCAGTCAAGTCAGAAACTGTGTTGTTGGCCTGGCACACACGAAGTCCAGGCTTCGCAGGTAATTGCTAGGCCGACGGGTCGATAATGAGCCCCGGCTTCGGGGAACCGATTACACCCGGCCCAAGCCAAAAGCAATGCCAAAGTGAGTCAGAAAGAGAGGATGCGATACCAGGGGCAAAACAGCCAAGAAAGACAGAGATAAACTGAGAAAGAGGGTCTTCGAATGTTGCTCGAGCTGCTAGTCTGCTCCTATACGTGACCCAGGATAACGCTCCTTGCTTCGAATTTTTACAAAATCTCAACAAATATATCATATGCTTCATCCTCTACTAAGCGCATTTTTGATCCACTTTCTTCTTTTCCTTTTATGGATCGTTGCCGAAAAATTGGGAAATTTAAGTACTGGACGTTTTACACCTTTACAGGATTTAATAGCGTTTTCTTTAAATAATACTAGGATAACGTACTCACATCGAAGTAGTTTTTAGTAAATTTTCATAGTTTTATGTGCTTTTGACCAGAAATGGTAAATTAAAATATAGGTCAAATTTCCACTATAGGTGACTTGTCCGCAAATACAAATTCGCCTCAAAATTCGCAAACAAAAATTTAGAAATTAAGGATAAAACCATTTTTTGAATGATTTAGGCTTATCGCAATAATTTGTATTAAGATGAGGAATCTAAAAATTATCAGTGTGTATGGCGGACCGCGAAATCGGGAAAAACCCAGGAATTTTTTTTTGGATCCGACATTTTGTTCTTCTGTCGCAAAATCTACTTTTTTTCATTTTATCTTCTTTTAACTGTTTAGTCGGGAATCAGAGAGAAGAAAATATGATGGATTCACGTATCTTATAATTATAGCATCAAAGTTTTTCGATGATTTTTTAAGTTCTTTTAATGCTACTTTTGTTCTTAAATAAACTGAAAGCTATGAGAATACCCCATGAAATGAATCAGGATAATGAGGTTTTTTCAATTTAAAAAAAAAGTGTGTGTTGATAAATTGTCACGATTTCATGGAAATTTACCTTTCAAATGTTTTTAAGGATATTGAAAATTTTTTATTGTATTAGATTTGATTTAAATTTGAAGAAAACATTGAAATTTGCACTACTTTTGCTATATCTTTTTTCACAAAGGAACAAAATCCCTTCATCCTCGCTCATTGGATGATAAATTCCGATAGCTTTTAACCTATTTAAGATAAAAAATGGTGTCTCTCTTATAATTAACGTTAAAAGAACTTAAGCAATTATAGATACACAGATGGTGTCATACTCGTGATCAGCAATGTAGTTTCGATTAATATTTATCACTTCAGTCTCTGATTGAGAACAAGTAATGCACGCGTAAATAAATCATTATATTTTTTTCTGAAATAAATTTTGTATTTGTAATATACCGGTAAAATTCCCATTTCTATACGTTGGTTTTGGATACATTACAAAAAGACATCTTTAAATTGGCCGGGAACAAACCGGGAATTTCAAATTGCTTGATGATCACTAGACACCCTCATTATGAATAGAGATAAATATTTTAGTTCTGAAGGTGCTTAATTATACTTTAAAGTTTCTCCTTTAAGTTCTTGTTTCCACTCGACGACACTCATATTTTAGGTTAGAACTCGAAAAAATCACTTGTGATTTACTTGTTACTGAATTCGATGACACTTTTTGAATGATTCCTAATAAAATGAGATTAAAATTAAAAATGTGGATACACTGCCAAATGGAGTGCGAAAAAAGAACCATTTTTCAAGTCTTTTTACTTCTGGAAATATTACAAAATTAAAAAAATTAAACTGAATTCAAATTAAACATCAAAATACATTTTAAAATACCTTCCCGAATTTCTTATTCTATGAAAGACAATAATTTATCTCAGCACTAAAATGTTACAACTTGAGATACAAGACTTGTAATTGCAGTCGATGGCCGTGTACATATTGGCGGTAATTACGATAATAATGAATGACTTAGTATTAATTTTCTCAACATTTTTTCCATGCACATTGTTGTAGTTATCTATTATTTTATCTGTTATTATACTAATTAAGCACGAGGAAAACTACAACTCGCTAAATTATTTTAGTTGACATTAGTCTTTTCACACACGAAGAACATGAGAATAAATAACAGAGTTAATAGTTTGTAATTTATAATAGTTTTGATAATTATATTGTTAAGTAAACAATTCATTATAACACAATAATGTCTGTGCTCTAAATGCTCTAAGTTTGACTTTTCCTCAGCATATATTTGAATGAAAGAATTATTAGTTTTCACTTCTCATTAAAAATATTAAAAATTTTTTGATCCAATTAGAATTATCGTATGCAGTGTAGTAAAGGAGAGTAATAAAAGTGATTTCGGGGCACGCAAGGTGCGTGCCTATCTCACTAATCGCAAGGAGTTCGCGTAAAAAAAAGGAATAATCACGAGGTAATTACAACCAGAGATAACGATTTGAATAGGACATGAAGGGACACGAAACGCGGGAAGCAACAAACAGTCGCAAGGCACGACACGGTAGCTCCTCGAAATTCAGCGATGTGGTATGTTTATTTCGATATTACGGCCACTGATAATCAAATAAACAAAACAGTGTGAAAATAAAGAAAAAATAAAAATAAATTTTATAGCATATATGAGAAAAATATTTGTAGCTTCATCAGTACATAATTGTAATATTTATGCACAAAATGTATAGAACAGGCCCTTCGTTTAAAGTTTTGTGTGACGGGTTTCTGATGCTTCAGGTGATGCTTATATTGCTAACCAAAATTCGCAATGAGACAATTTCATCGAAAGGCTTTTTTCATACATTTTGCGCGGGATCCTTTTCAAACTAAAAAATTCTGTAAAATTATCCATTACTGTGATTGAAACTTTCAAATTTATAAACAATACGGGTCATTAGTGTGAAAATAAAAGTTAGTTTTTCCAGGATACAAATAATTAAATAATGTCTATTTTGCAATACTATAGAAAACTAAACGCAGTAATTGAGGAGTATGCAAAAAACGTATGATAAATCCACTTGAGTTAACTTCTTAATATTTAAGGATATATTGTAGCTTGAAATCCAGTAATCAAAATTAAATTTAAAATGGTCTATTATAATCAGCCCGACTGTTGAATAAAAGAAAGACAAACAAAACTTTTAAATGTAATACTGCCTTGAAGTTATTAACAAAATGAAAATGGATTGCTTCACTTTTGATTCAGTAAAGGCATATTTCACTAATTATTAACGATATAAATATACAATCTCTTGTACATATATCAAATAAGAAGATAATTTTATGTGTTTTTACTATATACTTTCAATTTAAAAAATAAAATTTCAATGTTTTATAAAATTATATATTATAAGAGAAATATTGAAAAGTCTTTATGAAATTTTACAAAGTGAAAGATATGCGTTTACAGAGTATACTGCCTATTACATACAATAACGTGTTAAAAATACAGAACCATAACTATAATATATATACTTAGAATAACCTGGCCCGAGCAACCACTCATACCACATACAATTCTTATTTAAAATTCATAGAAGAGCAAAAAGATTTGCATTTTAACGCTTACTTTGGTACGAGATTTCAAATCGGAAAAATAAGGAAGCCGTAGCTATAAAATGTAATGTAATAAGATTGATAATTTATTTACTTAAATTATAGTTAGGGTTTAGCCTCATGGAATTGCTCTTTATAGATTTACTGAAATCATATTAAATCGGAATTTCCTTTGAGAAAACTATCCCCTATTTTCTTTAGATTAGAAAAAAATATAGGTAGAGGTTGTTATCTAGGCTGTTACAACAAAATCACGACTTTTAACAATTAAAATTTTCATTTTCTCATCCTGTGCAATCTTTTATCAGAGCGTCATGTGATTCTCAAATTAAAAAAATACATATAACAAAATGTATGACAGGTTTTTTAATCCTAAAGTATGAAAATAGAAATTCTTTTTTTTTTCATTTTAATTTGATACAAAAATACTAATAAAGTCATGCTTGTCCGACTGCCCTATGTATTTATTGTCAGCCGTCGTATTTTTAAACTAAATAAGATATCGCGCGGAAATTTTATGTTATTTTTAAAATAGAATGTAATTGAGAACTGGGGTTGAGTACCCTTATTTGATATTATATCTAGGACGATAAAGCCCTGTTCTCAATTACATTCTGAGTTAGAAATTAATCCAATTGCATTATTTAAACAAAATATGTACAAACTCCAAATGGGCAAGATGGACTTGCTTTGGTATATTTTCTGTCGTTTTCCAAAAATTTTAGTCCGATACCTTCTTTAGTTTAAAAATAAGAAGACGGACAAGAAATAAATAGGACGGTCAGTAATTCATGACTTCATATAGAATACCATTTGCCCGTCATAATGTGCACTGAGAGAAAAAAAATAAAGTTAAGTAATAAAATAATTTTGTGGAGTACTTTTTGTTCGTTTTGCGAAAAAATTTGGTTGTGATTACTAAAAAAGTGGTTGGTGTAAAAAAATCATTTATTTTTCTCAAAGAAATTTTTTTTAAGCATCGTTTTATGCTTGTACCAAAGAATTCAGTTGCTCGTACCAAACATGCGACCGCGCATACGCAGACGATCGAAGCCTCAGTTTTTAATATATAAAGGATTATCCTATTGAAATTGAATTGTGTTTAATTAGGCAAATTCTTTGCAAATTGATCACATTTTATTTAATCAAATAAATTTTCTAACTTAAGCGTTTTTTCACATAAATGAGTTTTTATTATATATACAAAATACAAATTGTATTTCTTATACAAAAATATGATTAATTCTACAAAATGTATTTCTTAAACCATCAAAATATTCTATTCTGCTCACAGCAAAATTTTATTGAGCAAACCAAACTTTCTCGTTCGATCAACCAAACGGTGCAAAAAAATAATTTGGTATGCTCAAACGGTTTTTTTGCTCCTACAGCAACCAAAAAATTTGGTTGGGACCACCATATATTTGTTCGGCCAGAAAAACCTTTTAACTCAGTGTGAAACCTGTCGGTATATAATTTATTGGTTCTAAAATGGTTTTGGAATAACCGATTTGATGATTTTTTGGAAAAATTCATTAGGACAAGTGTTGTTAAAAATCTTTACTTTGTCTGAAAAATAAGCGCTATATTTAAGTGTTCACCTTTGCGAAATAGTTGACGTACTTACGATAAAAAAATAAAATACTTGTAGCAAAGTGTGTGAAAGGGCGAGTTGTTTTTGCCTTCAAGCGACAATTTCCTAGCTGGAAAAACTTATCTCGTGAGAGCACTGTTCCATCGCTTTTACGTCTAGTAACTTTGTAGATTGCGAGCAATCGGCATTGTCAAGACAATCGTTCAAGCGTGAGGAGTGTTACTCGCTCTGAAATCAGAACGGATCTAGAATATGCTAAACTTAAGTTAAATCGGCACGTGCACTCCCATGCTCGAGTTCGAATGCACTTAATGTAATGTGCACCTTCAGAAAAACTGCACTTTACAATGGATAAACTATAAAATACACACCGTAAAATTCACAGGCTATAATTATTGTAAGAATACCCTTTTAAATGAGACCGTAAAAAATGATAACAATTCTTTAAGTAGTTCAAGAATGTTTCTTCTAGAAATACTATATGTCAATCTATAATTTTAATAATTATGGTCTGATAGCAACTGTAATTTAATTACAGGGTATGCATTCGCCTTAGTTTCTGTCATTGGTGTGCGAATATTTTTAGATATGTTTAATGTTTGGTAAGTTATTAAAAAAGGTACTATTTACACTAGGTTGGTCCAAAAAAAAATATTTTTCTCATTTTCTAAAGTCTCAGCTCCTCAATTTGTGTCTTTTTGGGGGAAAAAAATGTTCCTAATCTTTTGAGATTTAAAACAAAATGTTTAGAGGCAGGGCACGGCCTTTAAAGTACCCCGAAACGTTAAAAATTCAGTGAGTCCTTGAAAAATTTCTTGGAAGATTTAATTTACCCCCAGCTTTGCCAATACTCACCCCTGAAGAAACTGAAAAGTAACTTTTAAGTGTCTTTTCTGAATTTTATGAAAATAAATTGAAAATTTTAGTGGCAAATGATATAAAAAATTTTAGAATACAAATATGAAAAATAGTGCCCTTAAAATAAAATTTTTTTAAGGTTGAAAAGGGGAAAAATGTTTATTTTAAGGGCAATATTTTTCATATTTGCGTAATAAAATTTTTTATATAATTTTCCACTTGAATTTTTATTTTACTTTCGTAAAATTCAGAAAAGATGCTTAAAAATTACTTTTTAGTGTCTTAAGGTGTGAGTTACTGAATTTTTGATACTTTAAGGTACTTTAAAGGCGTTTCCCTACCTAACACTGTAAGTAACGTCAAACTTTACAAATAAATTTACAAATAAAAGTTCTAAAAATATTATCGTTTCGAACATTAAAATTGAAAAAGATTCAGATTTGAATAAATCCGATTTATAAATAAAAGAATTTTTAAGAGATTCAAAGTTGGCAATAATACAAATTTTAAAGCACTTCTAATTTAGAAGCAATCATAACTAGAAAATATTTGAATTATGAGAAATCAAATTTTATTGGATTGGCAAGAAAATAATGAGACACTCCCAAGTGTTTTGAAATTTAGTTATTTATTTATTTTTATTTCATGTTTCAGCAACAATATATGCCCTATTAGACTCAATAACTTCTGCAAGATACTAGCGCATACTTGAGCACATAACTTTCCAGAAATCGTTTTAAATACAGAAACTAGGGAAATGTTGCGATAACTGGGAAAGTGTCAATCCAATGCCTCCGAATTAATAAGAATATAAAGAAATTAAAGTATGAATAAAAATAAAAATGTTTATACAGGCGATTCAATATAAGTGGTTATGGAAAACCTCCAGAAAATTGTCCGGTTGGACGTCTCTAATTGTTTAAGGATTCTCGTTCGATCACCGAAGTCGTATTCGATGTTAAGCAATTTTCTAAGAAATTATAGAACGATAAATAAATTTAAGTTGCAAAAAATTAAAATTATAAATTTGTCTGTAAAATTGGAATTAAGCTATATGTATTTAAGTTTAAATTTTTTTATTGCATACCTAAGTTACAGCAATGCTTGGTAAAGTAATTGAGAAAAGTAATTTAAGTATTAATCTAAATTCTTTTTCGTTTAATATTGATACAAACATCATTCTTATTATTGTATCGAAGGAAGGATTTCTTGCACCTCATGGAAGAGAACCTGGATCGACAGATGGCTAAAGATTGCCCTCTTCCCGTCGTTAGTACGAACTCAGGAAAGCTGTGGCGTTTTGAAGAAACAATATCTCCGGTAAAGGAACTAGGCAAGAAAATAAATCTTCCTAGAAATATGTATCGTGACTTGAAATTGAAATAGAATCATTTCGCAATCTTGAAATGTGGTGGGAACAATCTTATTTTTTGGTCTTTTTCCTAATCCACAATAACAGTTATTATTGAAAGGAATTAGGAAACATATCTTAATCGGGATAGCCGTAGTTCAGGTAAAAACCTGGAAATCAGGAAAAGTCGGGGAATTTTGTTGGTCTGGGAAAGTTAGGGATTTTGAAACAAATCTTGCAAAAGTCAAGGAACTTTTATAAGGGGCACTTTAAATAACTGTCAAGGATAATAAATTTGAAAATTTTAAATTTGAATTTGAAATTGTTTTGCTCCGTTTATAAAAGATTCTATATATGTTGCAAAATGTTACAAGATTAAGATTCTGGTATTTGAATATTAATGGTGAGGGAAAAATGAGGGAATTTCAAAAATAAGGTTTTGCGGCTATCCTGATATAATATTCTTGGTAGTAGTTTACTTGCTTTGTATTTCTATTTCTTTTTTTTTTTTAGTTGCTTCCTTCTGCTGATTATATTTTTAGTTGTCACTTTTATTATTTGGTTGAAAATTCAAAATTTTTGTTAAAAAGTCATCCAAATTCAATTATATATTTTTTTTCAATTCGAATTTTTATTGAATTCAACTGTTTTGATTGCAAATTAAAAATATTTTTTGGTTGAAATATCTACTATTACATTATTCGTTTAAAATTAATCTTTTTTTTTTGTTGAAGTTTGAACTACTTTGTTAAAATTGTTTTTTTTTTGTTGGATCAGTAACCGCACTTATAATTTTCTTTTATTGAATCATGATGTTTTTCTGTATTTTTAACAATCACCATATTAAAAAAATGACAATTAAATTAATTCAATGTTACCTTAACTTGCAACAATATTAATTAAACACTCTGCAACATTGTAGCATAAAATTCGCAGTATACGGGATTTCGTGCAATTAAATACGTCTTCATTAATGTCCTTGTGGAATAATTAGTGACACCTTCGCGTTTATTCGAAATCAGGCGGCATTTTTTGTGCAGAGGCATGGAAAGCAATTAGATGTCATTAGAGAACTGCAGAAAGCCACATGTTCGTACCTACATCTAGCAAACGAGACTGGATTCAGTTTGTTAAAGTGATTATTTTTATTGTTCTTTCCGGTTGGATTCTCAGAAATCTCGATAGCGGTACCAACACATCTCACACAAGAATCTCACGTCCTTCCTTTCATTCTTTCTTCACTTGATTTTAGACACGGAACCAAAGAAGAGAGAAGAATTATGCAATTTTTATTATTTAATAAAGAGAAAAACAGCGAGCTTTTTTTTTATGTTTTATAAAAAATCAAAATCTCTTTTACACAAGTATATTTTGTTTATTGTATCAAATTTAGAAAGTCACCTTTTTTTATATTTTTAAAATGATTTTGTACAAATGGTACCGTTTTAATTTTGTAATTAATCAATTACAAATGCTTCAATTTTTAAAATTGGGTTTGATGACGTACAGGTTGAATTGGGACAGTTGTATACGTGTTTCAAATAGAAAATATATACAAGGAGAAGGTTTGAAGTTTTTGACTTCCATAATTTTATAGATGACCCAATGATTTAAAGTTACAAGGAGAATTTAAAAAGCACATACATTTAAAAATTTGATACTTATGAAGTTACTTAAGTCTCATAAAATTTAATATTTACTTTCATGTAATGATTCTGTCGAGAGCGCGCGGCATCTACAAACGTTGTTGATTAAGTCGTATTAGTGAATGCGGTTCTAGTAAGCCGCTCAAAAGATGCTAATGAAATCGCGCCCCTGAGAAATAAATTAATATTCTTCCATACGAATTCTGAGTTCTCGAAGCACACTCACCAGAAAAATACTTTGTAAATATGTAAATCATAAAAGAAGCGAGAACCTGGAAAATGATCGAAATTTGCATACATAATCGATTCTAGATACTATTTTAGTTCATTTAATCAAACCCAGCGAAACTATCCAGACAGGTGTTCCGTTAGGCAAATTTCGGTAGTAAATTGATTTTCATTCTTCCTGAAATCTTGGCAATAAATAACATATTATATTGACTAATCGTTGCTTATATCATTGATAATTTTATTGCACAAAAAATAAAAAAATAATGTTTTGTTGAGGATGTTCACTGAGTACAGTCCACTTAAAAATTTAGCAATTATTAAAATGATTTATAAAATCAAATAAAATAAAATCAGTGTTGATTGTTGAAATTGTTTATTTAGTAAAAGTTATATGGATTTAGGTGTTTTACCTTCAATTTCAGGTAACATCTACAATGAATTCTTATCCAATCCTAATGATGAAGGGCTGATTTTATTCAATGAAAGGTTATTTAACATTTTGTTTGGTTTTATTTTATTAAAATTAGAGTTATTTAGGAATACATTTTTAGTTGAAAAAAGGGAACATTTTTTTTTTTCAAAATACCAGCATGATAAACAAAAATGAATAAATGCAACACTTTCATAAGAAACCACAACTTTGCATAAATTAGAAAACAAACGAGTGCTCTCTTAAACTGAACCAGTGAAATTGTCATTGGTGTATTCAGTATTTTCATTTATCACTGGTGAACCAGTGATTTTCCGACTTTGACTGACTGAGCCAGTAAAGGACTTAACGAAATCAGCGTTACTGAATATACCAGTGACGTCAAATGATAGATTCAACCTGTGATATAGCGCTCCATGCGGCCAAGGTATGAACCTCCAGTTGATTCGTCCAGTCCGCGCGTGTCGGCGTGTCGCGTCATTGCATTTAGCTAGTTCACGTGTCATTTAAACTGTCGAAAACGGACTTTATTGTGTACTAGTCTTTGTGTTAGAAATATTTGGGGTCTGAAAAAACACGGACATTTCAATGCTTTTAAATGCGTACCAATTGCATTTCTGTACAAAATGCTATTGAATACGTTTTACTGAATAAAAGTCGTTTCGTTTGAATCATTTTTAATTTTAATGATTTATAATGTTGAATAGAATCAATGCCAATCAATGCGAATCAATTATTTTTCGGAAAAAATGCAATTGATACGCATTTAAAGGCATTGAAATGTCAGTTCTGTCCAATGCCAGTCAATGCGTCCCAATCAACTCCTTGTTACCGGGTGACTTTGAGTGACGCGACACGTTCACGTAATGACGGACCTTCCCATAGTTAGGCGCAATATATTCTATTCTATTATATTACAGCCCGGCCCTCATTTAATGTTAAGAGAGTAAATTGCGGTTTTAAAAGATACCTAAGGATACCTAGCTTAGTTGGGCATACTTAACCAGCTGACGGACGACAACACGTACGACCAGATGCCTACTGGTACTTAATAAACAGTCAACCTCACATATAAAACAAGTGATGGAAGTCCACTGAGTGCACCAACGAAATCTCACTGATTGCTAGTGAAACACTTCTGTTTCAACCAGTGAGATCTCACTGGGAATCAGTGAGATCCCACTAGTTAATTGGAAGAGAGTGCGCTATGCGCGCGAATATTATTATTTATATGTCACGCAATTTTTAAATTAAAATATAAAATTATTATTAATACAGAATTTTTGTATTTCATAATATCTATCATCGAAAATAATAGAGAAGAAAAGCAAGGACCATGTTTTTTAAATAATTTATGGAAATTGATATATTTACTTCATAACTATTACATAATATTTTTTTATAGCCAATCAAACCTTTGCATTTTTGTTTAAAAATACAGACTTTGGACGGAAAGCACTAGAATAACCTAAAGTTCTTCAAAATTGTAAGATTTTTGTTTAAAATAACTGATATCCGGTAAAAAAAAGTTAAGATAACATTCAATTATGTAAAAGAATTAATGTTTTTTTCGCAAAATTTTTGCAAACTATTTTTTTATTTATATAAATTACATAGGAAAGCAAATTGTAACAGATAAATGAGCAAATTTGAGAAATTTTGCAATGGTGGTCACACTTGCAAAAATGGGACATGGTAAGAAAATGTGCATATATGACTAATATAATAAATTTTTTCACGTGGGGAAAACACTTGAACAGTCACTTTAAGGGACAACTGAAATTGACAAATATGTGAATTTGGCAATTGAATTATTCGTATAGGCAAATATCGGCAGACTTCTTCAAGTTTTTAAGTTACCTTTTGATATAACTTAAAACATCTGATAAAACTTTAAACGTGATCTTATAGAATACTTTAGCAAACGTGGATAATAAGTAAATTTTAGAATTCTATATATAAATATATATACTGTATATAGATATTATAATGAAACTGTATATTTCGTGACGGCAATGCCGAATTATTTATTTACTTTTTAAGTTATTGAAAATATTTTCAATAGTATGTCAGCATACTTAGATAGTTTTTACTTTAAAAAATAAACTGCACTTGTCAAAACGTTGCAATATTATAAAAACCAGAGTTATGAATTTTTCAAAATAGCCGCAAATGAATGTTTTCAATTTTCAATCGATAATAGCTTTTGATCTATAAGTTTTTTGTACATAACGTACATAGTATTTTTTCCTCATTTTGCCCCATATTTTCTGAAAAGATTGGTTGGAAATCGAACAAAAAATTTCTGCAATAAATTGTCTAAACAAAATTGTTAATAATAATTGGCACCATAATATATTATTAAAACATCTTCAGCAGATATTTTTATATAATATTCTATTAAATAATATTTCAATGTGTAGTAAACAGCTAAAAATATCTATAAAACAATGATGTTGGGTTTTCAATTAAAAATTTATCAAGATTTTAACAAATAAATTATATTTAGGCAAATATCGGCACACGTTTTCAAGTTGTTTAGGTACCTATGAATATTATTTACCACTTTTAATAAAAATATTGACGGAATATTGCGGTATACTAGAACTTTTCTATAAATGTACTTTTTTTTGTAAAGAAAACTTATGCAATTTTCATGATTTTCATATTGATTTAATGAAAAATGAAAACTTAATCGAGAATTTTCATTGTAGTAGGTGTAAAGTACTTACTTTCCTGAATCGAATCCATTCTTTTGAATAACGATAGATGCAATAGGCTCGGATGTATGCTGCTTCACAGGTCATGCACGTTTGATACTCGAATATGAATGATACGCATATCTGACCTGTGTGTTCTCTTATCATATCTCCACCACTGCAGGTGCATAGTAACGAAACAGGCACTTCGAATTTTGTAATATCATATCTCTTTTTATCAAAATATGCTAAAGGAAAGACCGATCTAGTGACTTTTTTTTCTCATCATGTCCCATTTTTTCATTGACAAGCACCACCGTGTACTGGTCAAACATACTAGAGTCGGGGCCAAAAGTCCCCCTCTCACTTATTTTGATTGCAACTCGCTAAAAACAATGTCTGCATTGTTTATTGAAAAGAATCTGAGAGTCTAAAGTTTTTTAAATTTAACGATATGATCAATTTTATCTTAAAAAGTTTGGGTTAATAGATAGAGGGCAAAACATCCAAAAAAACAGGGCTTTTTGGCCTCCCTTTTCAAGCGTTGACTTTCACCTGTACATTTTTCAAAATTGTAAAATAATTAATAATTTACGTTTTACAGGGATTTATTTACAAATACTGTATCCTGAGAACAAATGAAGATAGGAAGCCGTACAATGGCTGCACTTACGCAGTTTTTTGATGCGAGTACAGTTCAATGATTAAATTTATGATAAAATAATTTTTACGCAAGAAATATCATTTTGAATGTTTCTGAACCTAATCAGTGTGGACACGTGAAAGGCACAGCAGGACAAAAGGGGAAAAGATGTATCCTTTCGATGAATATAGTAACTCCAGAAGCAAGTCGACTCCCTTCAATAGATGTGAGTGAAGGAAGCGCTGGAGATACTATTGTCATCGAAAGCTTACTTTTTTTCTACTACTTTTCTTGCTGTGCCTTCCCCGTGCCTAGACTGATTAGGTTCAGAAATGTTCAAAATGATATTTCTTGCGTAAGAGCTATTTTATCATAAATTGAATTATTGAACTGCACTCATATCACAAAACTGCGCATGTTGAGACATCAAACGGCTTCCTACCTTCATTTGTTCTCAAGATAAAGTATTTGTAAATAAATCCCAAAAAAATTAATTATTGAATATTTCGGAATTTTGACAAATGTATTGTATTGCAGAATGATTAAAGAATATCTGAATATTTTCAGATTTTTCCTAAGGTCGACCTCGTTCTGGGAACAGGTAAAAGTCGACGCTCGAAAAAGGAGGCCGAAAACCCTGTTTTTGGAATGATTTGCCCTCTAACTATTGACAAAAATTCTTTAGGGTAAACGTGATTATATTTTTGAATTCGGAAGATTTTAAGCTTTTAGACTCATTTTATTAAACAATTCAAACATTTTCTTTGAGCGAGCTGCAATCAAAAGAAGTAAAGGGCCCCGACTTTGGACCTCGACTTTATGTAGATAGATACTAATGATACTAATTTCCGGTGAAAAAAGTTAACACAACCTAAAATTCTTAGAAAATTTAAGTCTTCTACAAAACTTTCTGATTTTATATCAAATTTCTTTTTAAAAAAATGTCCAGCGAAAAACACTAACATAAATCGTATATGTTATTTTCAATAATTTATTAGATTTTGTTTTTTCAATTTTTCGCACAAATTAACGATAATTTGCTTTTATCATTTTTTCTTCCGATCGCAGTTTTTCTAAGTCAGAGTTGTTTTATTAATGGCTTCAAGTTTCTTATAATTCTTGAAAAATTAATCGCAGCTTAAAAAAAAGGGGGGAAACTGATACAATTTTCTAATATAGGGATTATAGGGGATTCTGTGAAAAATAGATTAATTATTTTACTATAGAATTATAGATTTTTAGATTAATCTAGAATTCTCGTGTTGTTTATTTAAATAACACCTTCGCTCCGCAACACTGCTTCGACCTAGGTCGCTGATCAATCTTTCTAGCAATCTTCCCAGGCGATGAGCTTCACAAAGTCACCATGTAAAGCTCTGCACTCGGGCCCATTACTATCCAAGGTCTTTCGTTCCACGTGTCATTCACTCCACTGTCACTCTTCATCATACATTTCTTATAAACTATTAATTGTTACACTTTTGTGTCATGGAATAACATTTCCTAAATAAACAGATCAAAACTAAACAATGAAACATGAAAAAATAAATTGAAAATTATTTCATTTAAGGGCAAAATAGTCACCAGGATCGTTGTTGCTCATCTCCTGGGACCTAGAAATTCGTGGAATCAGAAGAGAAGAGCGACCGCGAGCGGGTTAAAAAGTCGCACGAAGAAATCTGGGCCTTTTATTCCATCTTAATAGCCCCAAGGTCATCCGGGATAGACACGCGATCGGGTAGATTCAGGTAGATTCTAAAAGTCTAAAGCAAGGAGTCTCGTGATTGCGGACATTAACGTGGCGTTGCTACACTCCCAACTACGATCTGCCCCGCGAACAGGTTAAAGTGTTAAATGAATCGTGAGATCGGGAACGATCTCGATATTATACCAATCCTTAGTTTATTAACCTTAAGAAATTAAAAAATTCGTGATTCACATACCACCGTTTTCCCAAAAAGTTACACCCACTCTCTGAATTTGTATCAGTAAAAAGTACTTCACTAAGTCAAATCATTAAGGAATATCACTAATTAATCATTGAATTTGACTGATTATTTAATGCGTTTTCACCGAATGATCAGTAAAAGTTCTTCATGATTTGACTTAGTGACGTACTTCTCACTGATTCTATTTTAGTGTTACAATTGTTGTTTTGCATTATCTATTGACAGTAATATCTTGCCAATCATGCTTAGCTGCTTGTGCCATGAAGGAATTTTTTGACCTTCTCCTATTTCAAGCTTCCTTACGCCAGGTAATTTAAAAAATGTTAATATTAATTAATATCTTCGAATATTAAGACTTTTGAGGAAAAAGTTTGTATAAAATGTATGAAAGCAGAAACTTGAATCAATTGATATTTAGCGAATATTTCAATAATAAGGCAAGAGAGAAAAAAAATCCAAAGGACTTTTTTGTAGTACTTTTTGGAAGGGATAACTTTGCTTTATCGACTTTTTTCATATATATCTCGACTTGTTTTTGCAAAAATTGTGAATTTTAATTTCTCAAAAAAAAACAAAATTGTTTCTCCTCCCTGGAACGCGGGCACAAGACTTGAAAAAATAAGAGAAAAAACGCTGGAGTTTTTGAGAAAAATGAGGCTCTGCAATAAACTTCGTGCTGTAATTCAAAACAAAAATTTTTAAAGTTATTTACAGTTGATGTTCATTTATTATTTTGTTTGTTAACTTGCATGAATTATTACCTCACTAAGTGAAAAGTCGACAAAAAGTACATAATTTCAGAAAAAACCGCAACTATCTAGTGTTGCTATAGAAAAGGTAGTTATAAATAATAATAAATTGTAAAAACAAATACGTATGTTTAATTGCATTAATTATTTACTCACTGAGTCAAAAGCGGAAGAAAACTTGAAAATTTCAGAAGAAATCGCAACTTTATAGCCTTATGCAAAGAAAATATTATTAAAAATAATAATAAATTGTTTCAACAATTATGTTTCTTGAATAGAATTTATTATTACCTTACCCTAATTGAAAAGTGTACGAAGAATGGAAAATTTCAGGTAAAAACGCCACTTTCTTATAGCATTATTCCAAGAGAATATTGTTATAAATAATAATAAAATGTTTAAACAATTTTTTTTGTAAATTTTGATTGATTACTGTCCTTTATAACTAAATAGTTAACAAATTCGAAAGAAAAGCCGCGACTTTCTGACTCTAATCGCAGAGAAAATCCCTATAAACAATAATAAATTGTTTAAACAAATTATATAAACATCTAATCATCAGGAAAAAGTAATATGTCATGTATTAGAAACAAATTATACTAAAATAAGCAGCATAAAAATAATAATTAGCGCCAAAAACTCTCAAAACCCAATTTTTCACTTCCGAGGGTTTGTTGGATCCCTATAAATTATACGTATGGGGGGTGAAATTCAAAAAGTCATTTCTGATTCATATTCCATGGTTAATTGTGAAAATAAATTTTGAGGGTCAGCACAATAAACCTAATGTTGACGATTTTGAATAAAATTGACAAAAATGTATTTTTTTTTATTAGTAATACGTGTTAAACATCATGGGGCATGCGCAACCTCTAAATATAATTTAAAAAAAAAAAAAAGAAGGAGTATCATTTATTGTTTTGTGGATTCGAAAAAATTTTGTTGGGATAAGCATGACAATCCGAGGAAAAAAAATTTAGACCACCCAGTGTTATTTTTTCAATTGTATAAGCTTATTTATTTCTGATTCTGGAAGCAAATAAAATTTATTTCGTCACACACACACACACACACTCACGCGCGCGCGCACACACACACACACACAC
>CAKNWW010281234.1:1105-11855 GCA_932074435.1 Andricus kollari
TTTTTTATTTTTCAGCAGCCGCATCGCGACAGTTTGTTTTTCTGGGTGAGAAAATACTCTCATCTTTTCATATTCAAAAAAAAATGGTTCAGAGGTTGCGAGCATCGAATTTGCGTAAAAATTAAGATTTTGGTAGTTTTTGATTTTTTTAATATACATATAAGTTGTAGAGAAATATTTTATGAATGAAAATTGTAGCTGATATAACAGAAAAAACTCTCATTCGGTGTCCGATTGGAAAAAATATATTTAACGCCGGTAAAAGTCATAAAAAGTACGATTTCTTAGGAACAGAGCAGACCTTGTAGTTTTCCTATAAATAATCCCTGATGAGGGGTTCTCAGTTGGTTATTTTTGTCTCTAATGACCCGAAAAGTGAGATAGTGTGGAAGTCTGTTTTTTGATTATGAGTATTTTTCATTTTGCATAAAATTAAAAATGATAAAATAGTTTTCTTTTCGATCTTAAATTTGAAACGGATATAAAAGCGTAATTGTGCCCCTAAACATTTTTTTAAGGATTGCCAAAATTTTTTAACATTCCGCATATAAAAGGAAAAAATATATAATGAATACGAGATGAAAAATTTAAAATCTTGATACCAGACAAAATAGAGGAACAAAAGATTTTTTTAATAAGGCTTTTAATGACTTTTCCATTAATAAAATTTGACAATATATCAATTTTTATTCAAGAAAAAGTTTAATATATCAAATATATTCCCCTGATTACGAATACCTTGGTTATTATTCTTTTTCAAAATCCTGGTCAATTATTGTTTAAACAATTTTTTTGATAATTTCATTATATATTAACAAAAACGAAATTTTTTTTAGCATCTTTGACTTGCACATTGCCTATATCGAGGTTATCTCTTGAAAGAAAAACGAAGTTTGTCATTCGAATGAAAACTTACTTCCCTAAATTGTTGTTAAGAATTGCTCAAATGTTAAAGCATGACTTTTTTCATACTAAAAATAACATAAAACCAAACACAAAAGTATAAATAAAAATAAAATATTATTTCCATGTATGTCACATTTTTGTATAAAGTAATATGAAATCATCCAATATTGTAATGAATATAGAATTTCCTTGAAATAGTATAATACCAGGGTGCCCACAGAACCGGGAAAATCGGGAAAACCGGGAAAAGCCGGGAATTCGGAACAACCGGGAAATAACCGGGAATCTCGTTCGAACTCCGGGAAAAAAATGAAGACTCTATTTTAGGGATAATTCGAGCAGGCAGCAAGTGGCAGCGAGCCATCGGGGGCGAGGAAGGGGAGCGAAGCGGGCAGAGCTGCTTGCACTGCTTGCTACGCGTCAGTAGTGTCGAGAGAAACTTTTATTTTGAGATACAATATTACTACGTACTTTTTTACTTTCCATGCTTCATTTGTGATTTCTTTGTGATCATTGCGTAGTTATTGGCTTCTATGCAACAGCAGTGGCGAAAAATATTATTATTTTGAGTACAAACATGTATTTTTTCATTTTCTACGGTGAGACTGAATAAATAAGTTAAACTGTTTAGTTATGATAATTTGCCTTTTTCAGTGTAGTTATACAGAGTAATTACGTGTATGTGTACTCACGTACTGAAAGCCACAACACATTGAAAGAATAAAATTTTACGAAACACCTTCGACTTTTGTTGCACGGATTCTTCGAAAAATCTTCATTTTGTCCTTGTTTAAAACGATTAAATTTTTCCAAATTAGTTTATTTGCTAAAAATTATGAAGAATTTTGCAGGAAAATCCCGGAAACACGTCAGAACTGCTACTAAAAAAACCGGGAAAACTGTCGAAATGTACCCGGGAAAACCGGGAAAAAACCGGGAAATTAAAATCCCTCATCCTGTGGCCACCCTGAGTATAATTTGCCAACTAAAAATCAATGTAGCAGAATCAAAAAACGACTCAAATATTTCGCGTTATATTGAGTATTGCAACATGGCGTACCACGACGTCGTGCTAGGATAGGTGCAAATGTTCGCCAAGTAAAGGTAATTTATAAGGTCAGAGTGTGTCTGAATGGTAATCTTTTCAATTGTAGAATGTATGTGCACATTTATGTTACTTCATCCTTTTATCGGTAGAAAACCTTTTAGTGTCACCCAATACAAGCAACTGTCCGAAATTTGAGGTTAGAGTCACACTACCCTGAAATTTAGAATATTATATTTTATTTCGTGGAACTGAAAGGTCGTGAATCGACAAAAGAATGGAACATGACAGAGAAAATAGATTCTACACTTGAGAAATATTTCTATTTGTACATTTATGACTTTAAAGTTTATAACATTTTCTCGAAAACGTTGTGAGACGTATTCCCATGATGTCGTGAAACAATACTCAATTCAAGGATTCCCGCTCTTCGGGCCCCTTTTTTCATTGTTCAGTCACAGACGCGGAGGAGAGTGTACAGGGACCGTGGTGGGAGTTGACGGAACTGCGCAATTTGAGATAACCGTATACAGGGGGCTTGAAATTATGGCGACTTGAAATTATGAAGGTCTTACTGTATATGAAAAATGTGACTTCTGAGATCAAATTTTTGCAATTACTATCCACGAACTTAAAAAACTATTACAGTTCTAGCCTCCGAGCTGATCGGACGTGTTTCTCGGTCGCTCCCTGTCACCCCTTTCTGAGAGCTTACGTAGCTTATTCGTATTTTGTGTGTTTGAAATGTTAAGTGAGAGTTAATTCGATAGTTATGACGACAAACGAAGAGCTAAAATCTCTCTTAATATCAGTTCAAGAGAATGTAAAATCCACAGTAGCAAATATTCAGCGAATGACTGAAGTGCTAAAAAGTTCGGATGAAAAGATCTTAGAAGAACTCAAAATATACAAAACCAGATGTCACTTTTTGGAAGAGAAGAACAAAACATTCGAAGGAAAAATTAATTTTTTTGAAAAAAAGTTAGAATTTTTAGATATAAAAGATAGATCTAGGAATATTTTTCTCTACAATGTGAAGGAAGATTCGACTAACGATGGGAATACTCTTGACGCAGTTAACAAGTTTTTCAAGGAAGCTCAAATTAATGTATCTATTGATTGTTTTGAGAAGGTGATTAGGCTTGGAAAAAAAGAGGGAACAAGACCTGTTCTAATTACAATTACGAATTCGAGATTTAAATATGAAATATTTAAGAATGCTAAAAATGTGCGCTCACTGATGGTATCCTTCGTAAATGATTTTACTCACGAACAAAGAGAAATACGCAAAAAGCTTCGAGATTACCAACGAAAGCTGGACCGACTATTCATGGAGTCCGATGGGGGAATCTCAACTTCCTCGTTAAGCTCTACTGCTAGCAGGAAAAGGTCAAGAGGACGCCCCCCAAAATCGCGTTCTTCCAGTACAGATCTCAATAAAAAAATAAAGCATACTCCGAAAGGAAATTCAATCAAAGCTTTTTTAAAGGAAACGCCGAGAGGAGAAAACTCCAAAACGATCCTAAGTTCATGAATGGTTCGCCTACAGTACCAGTATCTCGAATTATATTTCGGAATGCAAGAGGATTTAATAATCTAGACGATATCTATAACTATACTACTACGGATGACATCATATGTGTGAGTGAGACATGGCTTACTTCTTCACCTCAAATTACATATCCTCAACATAACATCGACTGTCAAGTTGTCTACAGTACGGCTACTAGAGAATCCTCAAAAGGAAGAGCAAAGGGGGGTCTACTCATCATCAACAACGCAAACAAATATAAAATGGAAACGATATGTGCGGCAAAGGATTACATTTTTGTTAAACTCGAAGGTAATAGTTTTGATATAGTTATTGGATCAATATACTCTAGCCCTAATTCTAATTTTGAAAATTTTCTGTTCAATATAAACGAAATAATCTTTGATCTGTCATTGAAATATCCGGAATACTCGATGATTGTGGGAGGAAATTTTAATCGTAAAATCGGAGAAATGAATCAATTAGAGGAGGAAACTCTCTGTAACAATTTAAATTTGAACGACGTAAGAACAAGCCTGCTCACTGATCTAGACAAAAGGGGATAACAGATGGTAGAAAGCTTTGAAAAAATGGGTTTTTTGTCCTGAATGGGAGAACTAAAAGCGACTGCCCAGCTCAATGTACATTCCTAAGAGAAAAAAGTTCTTTAATTATAGATTTTGCCTGGTCTAATAGTGTGGGAATTCAGTCAATCGAGGATTTTCATGTGCTGAGAGTTCCAACTTGATCGGATCACTTTCCTATAGTTTTGAAATTATTAGATCACTCGACTTTAAATTATGCGAACAATTCGAGCACCCCTCTTTTTAGGTTGAATAATGATTTTGCTGATGAATGTAAAGAAATTATCCAGTATCCTCCAAATATTAACTCTGCAATGTTGTCGATAGATGACCTTTCAAAAAATTTAATTAATGCTATTAAAGAAACAGCGACAGAACTTAACATGACCGTAAAACCGTCTAAAAAACTGAGTCGTTCGAAGCCATGGTTTGATACACGATGCAGAAAAAGTAAAAGAGAGCTGAAACAATTATTAGATTCCAAGAAGGAAGATTATAAAAATTCCTTATTAGATTCTCTCGCGAATGCAATCGACTCTAAACAATTCTGGAAAATAGTAAATAGCTATAATTTCAAACCTTCGTATAAAGATGATATAGACTTAAACATATGGGAACAGTATTTGAAATCTCTCTAACCAGTCCGGGATCCAAATTCTTACTTGATACCGATTAATAATTTTCGAAATCCTTATCTTGACTCACATATAACTCTTGATGAAATTATTTAAAGCTTGAAATAGTCAAAAAATGGTAAGGCCCCTGGTCCGGATGGTATTAGCTGTGACTTTTAAACAAATTTGCCCGGCAATCTGATCCTTTACTTTAACTCGTTATTTAATCAAATATAGACTAAGAAAAGATCCTAATATGGTGGTCTCAAACATTTCTTAGAATGATATACAAGAAAGGGGATATCACTGATCCTGCTAACTACCGTCCTATTGCTTTAGTTAACTGTGTTACAAAGATATTTACGCAGATTCTTTCCAAAAGGCTGACAGCTTGGGCTGAAGACATTCAACTCCTTCCAGAGTGGCAGGCAGGTTTCAGGAGGGGGAGAGATTGCACGGATCAGATTTTTACCCTTAACGCAATGATTAAAAACCGTCTGAGACTGAGCAGCCTTTTCCTCAATTAGTCATAATGTCTTATGGAACAAAATTATCTCGAAAGGTTGTGGGTCGAAATTGATTAGATTGGTAATAGATTTTTACTCTAAAGCTAATATGCGATCAAGAGAAATAAGGGCGTCTCTGGATCGGTAGATGTAACGAAAGGGGTCATGCAGGGGGAGGTCCTAAGTCCAACAATGTTTACATATTTAATTGCTGATTTACAAGAATTTATGTATGCCAGAGGTATCAGAGGTGTATCAATAGACCATTTGTTGGAAATATTGCTCTTAGCTTACGCCGACGATTTGGTTTTCTTTGCGGACTCCCTGGTTGGAATGCGTAAGATTCTTGAAGGATTATTGGATTACTGTAGGATAAATGAGCTCGAAGTCAACATAGAAAAAACAAAAATAGTAATGTACAGGAAGGGATGTCATGGCCATAACAAAAATACCCACTTTTTATGTACGGAACCTCCGAGATTGATATAGTTAAAAGTTACATCTACCTGGGCACCCCATTCACCCAATCTGCACTTTTTGTCAGGGCTCGCTGTAGGAGCAACGATTTCTCTGATTCACAGATTAAAACTTAACTCATGGAACCCTATTGTTCGACTTTTCGATGTCTTGTATCCAGCGTTTTAATGTATGGTGCGTACATATGGAGTCTCAGGTATTTAGATTTTATAGAAAAAGTTCAAACCACTTTTTATAAGAGAATCCTGCATGTTCCACAAAGTGCTGCTGGATATGTTGTTACATTAGAAATAGGTGCATCCCAACTTGCAGATAGAGTTGTTGGGTCAATTCTCAATTGGGCAGAGAAAATTCTTAATATGTCCGACGATCGATACCCGAAGAAATGTTATTAAAGATTAAGAGAACTGGATAGATTAAAAGGTGATTTGTCAACCCTAGCGAAATACAACTGGGCCCGCCAAGTTAGAAGTACATTAAAAAAAATTGGGATAGAGGGCGATTGGGAATTTCTTTCTCTTGCCTCTTTACAAAAGAATAAAACGACATGGATAAGAGCTTATGATAAAATATTATATCTAGAAGATTTACAGCGAGCCCGCTCGTCTTTTGCTCTAATACTTTATCCCCCATTAACCTTATGAGAAGGACCTCAGAAATATTTAACTCTGTCAAGAACACCACTCGGTTTTATCAGAATTATAGCGCAATTAAGGTTAATAAATAAGTGCATACCTAGACTTATTATTAAAAATAAAACCTGCAGTTTGAATGTTGATAGTTATTGTATCTACTGGCATGAGAATTGTTTTAATACAGAACCTGTGTACCACCTTTTAGTAGAATGTCAATTTTTTTAAACTGTAAGGTTTTCATGTATAAGCGAAAGTATGGATGTGTGTGAGATAAGGAATGCCTGGCTGAATATTCTAGATAACCCAGAAAAAATTCTATGAAAAAAATTATTATGTTTGTTAGTAAGTTTCACGAATGAGCATTATATTTAATTATATAGTTCAAGGGTTTTTTATGTTCGGTTTATATCCTCTGGGTTAATGTTTACCATCAACCTTAAATTATAGTTTTTGTTTTTATTTATTAGAATAACAGTTTTAGAATTGAACTGTAACCTATTTGTGTGAACCGGATGATTCTCAAACAAATAAAGCACTACTAGAACCTAAAAATCTAAAATACATAGAGTTTTTATTAGTTATAGAAGCGTTTTTTGTAACTGAAAATGGGTGCATTTGTGACCGTCCAGGAAAAAGGGACCTGACGCGCGTTAGGCTCATTTTACAGGAGGAGCGATTGAAGAGGGGGTCCAAAACATGAACTTTATAAGAGGGCCTCACTTTGCAGTTTGATAACAATTCGAATTTTTCAGATATAGGAGTAAAATTTTTATTATGAAATAGCAAATGAAAAACTATCGATTATTGTAAAAAACTAAGAATCTATTTTTTCCGTGTTAGGTCCCTTTCTTCGCGGACATTGACATATTATATGACTTGTGCTAGACAGTAATATGAAATGATATGAATTAATATTGAAATAAGAAAATTCGTTTTGTATAATAATAATTGGTTTATTATTCCTTTTCTCACCTCGATTGAGGTCGTAGAATTACATTCCATTACATACGCATCTTTTTCATATTATAATTAACGGTACTCACTTTAAACTCTGTTATAAATCATTTCCATACACATATAAATATTTCCTTGACACATGTTACGTCTTAAGAAAACAGAACTTACCTTATAATTAAAAATAAATAGATGGTTCCTCGTTTTTGATTTTTAGTTTAAAAAACTAAAAAAACAGGTATGAGGACAACTAACACTACAAGAAATTAGTTCAACATGAATTTAAGCTTTATAAATCAATTGATATTCATTTAAACAATTACGATTGGAAACATGAAATATAAAAGTTAATTTTAGATCAGATGCAGCTGGAGTGGTCTTTCTTCGTAAAACCTCGGACCAAATCCTCCTATTTAATTTTAGTCCACCTTAAACAGGGATGACTAGTTAATTAAACAGACAAGGAAGAAAATGGTTAAGAAGGTGTTAAATGATTACTTACAAGTTGGTTCGGGGTGTCGAGTCGTGTCCACCTCTTGTTTGTTGAGACGAAGGGCCTCGCCTATGAATCCTCGGGACCCTGTATGGGGGCCCGTAGGGGGTGAGCGATGAATGGAGTCGGACTGCCGGCTGGGGTGACCTGGTCAATAGGTTTGCTGACAGGTGCTCCTTTGAATCGAGATTCTTCCCACAGAAGTTAAAGAATGGGAAGACCGAACGAAGCGACGGTAATGGGTTGACGGGCCGAAATACTTTGAACCGGAGTTTAGGGTTTCGATGATTGTCGTACTGGGTGTTGTTCTAGACTTTCTAGAACTGTGACTTTAACTGGAGTGAAACCGTTGTAGACTAAACTGCGCCGAAACTGGTGTCAATGAAACTAAACTAAACTGATTTTCTGCTTCCAAATCTGCTGTATTTATATGCGAGATCCCTCCTAGGACTGTCATAGGGTTGAGTGCGTTTTTTGAAGTAGGGATTAATCTTTGTCCCAATCAGCGTGCATAATCGATTATGTAGAAGAGTGGTAGGGGTCTAATTATCCAAGGTTTACCCATATATGGAAAGTGTCGCAGTAGCTAATATGTATTATATCCCTTCCTAGACCAAGGGGGTAATTAATAAGATAGCCAATCAGCGATGAGGAATCGTGATGTGCCCAAATATGGAGAATGGGACAGTTACAAAAAATATATGGTATCCCTTCCTAGATGACAATGGCTGAGATATTCTAATGCGTAGAAGGGCATAAGTTTGCGTGTATTATTTGTGCGAGGCTCACCCTTCTATAGCTGTCATCTTGATGAAGATATTTATTGCTTTTCTATCGAAGATGCTGGTTCCGTTGCATATAAATAAGTAGGTCAAGATGCTTAAATCATTTAACTGAGTATTGTAGGTACCAGCATTTTGTAAACGTGTGGGACTGAAAATCTGGTCTGTTCTTAAGGTTGGCTTGCTGATTAATTTATAGCATTTCAATTAATGTGTGACTCCTTGCTGTGTTTGTTCTGCAAATTCTATGCAGGCCGCTGGGTACCAGCATTTGTAAATGTATAGGATTGAAAATGTGGCTAGTTTTTACGGTTACCTTGCTGATTAATTTAGGGGCCTTTAATTATTGTGTGCCCGTTTGTTGTGTTGGTTATGAGAGAATTTGCGTGTATCGCTCATTTTCGTTTACTGCGCTGTGTAAATGCTATAGGTACCAGCATTGTGTAAGCGTATGAGATTGAAAATGCAGTTAGTTTTTCTGGTTGCCTTGTTGATTAGTTTATGTCTTTTTGATTAGCTTGTGCCTGTTTGTTGTGCGAAAAAAAGATGCGTGCAGCTCATCTTGGTCTGTTGGGTCGACCCTTACAAATCTGATCTTCACGAATGATTTTAACAGTATTAGGTTTGTTTATAATATGATTTTAACAATAATAATTGGATATTGGATGTGATCTTTCAGCTTGTTGTTTTATTATTGAATATAAATGTCATGTAGTGTAGTCTATTGAATATAAATGTTACGTAGTTATAATATATCGTTTATAATTATTTATTATTAATATAAAAGTCGCGGGACGTGACACACACACTTATACATATATATATATATATATATTCAACAATAGTAAAAATTTATCACTTTGTGTCACTCGTTCTCTATGATTTTGTTTAAATTTCATTAGTTCTCTTCAGTATACATTGTTCTGTAAGTATCTCAATACTTGTCTCACTGATCACTTTATTTCTTACTTTCTTGAAGCCCCTGGCACAATTTGCAGAGCTCTCTACTGAACCAGCATGCGCCCTTCGATACTTTGCCTTTGAGCATTTCAATCATCCAATCGTCTCTCTTGTGTTTTTCTCGATAGCCTGCAACCAGTTTCTTCCTTCCTGTTTTAATTTTCCTCTATTCTTTACAGTTCCATATATGTTTGAAACTTTCCTCTTCTTTTCTGGAGATCCTACATTGGTATATCTCTCTCCATTCTTTTTGTCCAGCTCTGCTCAAGTTTCCGCATCTCAATTCGTTTAGTATTATAATATGATTGTTCCATTTTTTTAAATCGCGATATTAAAAACCATGATGAAAGATGCATAGAACATCTAGAAGTGCTTCATTCATTTAGATTTCTTCTACTTTTCCGTATTTACAAAATTTTGTAACTTCAATCTGGGATGTATATTTTGTTATTATGCCAGGTTTATGCCTTGTTAAATTTATTACAATATATTTTTTCACTCATAAGTCACTAACTATTTTCGTCGAGAAGGACAGTCTTGTAAAAACGTAATCTAAATATGAGTTTTTTGCCTCTAGAGTAAAATTATTGTCTTTGTGGTTCACGACCTTACACGGAAAAAAAAGTGCTGGAAATTTTCATTTACCGAGTTTGTAACTTTAGGATAGGTCTAAAAGCATTTGACAAATTGAAAATATCGTATTGGAAACTCATGCAAATAGTTCTTCAAGAAGTATAAGGCTTTTTAGATTGCGTCAAGCATAGTCAGTGAAGCACTCCTAGACTCCATCTACAAAATATCACAGACAAATTTGTAAGCCGTTCAACACTCCAATATTAAATTCTCGAAGATAGTCAAGGAAGGGTTCATAGACTGTCAAGCTAGCCGTTTATGCTAATAAAAAAATAAAAAATTCTTTTTTAAATTTATAATGTTACTATCTTTAACTTATTTATTTATTTAAACATAATATTACACACACAATAACTACTTATATTAATCGTACGCTTTTTACGCTCTGAAAAATCGGACGCACGCTGCGGGGATTGAACTACCTATCCTCTAGACTCTAGACTAACGCAACTTGTGCCTAACCGCTCAAGCCACTCGGCTAATCATTCAGGTTGAAAAGACGTTAAAAAATCTTGGCGTTTAGCTACAGCTGAAAATTGCATGGCCGCGTAAAAATAATCTGGGTGAGGGCTGCGAATTAGACAACTTGCTGCCAGACTGACTTTGCATAACAAAAATTATTTCATTGTT
>CAKNWW010281241.1:1164-11966 GCA_932074435.1 Andricus kollari
TAATTTTTGTTGAATTGATAGACGGACATTAAATATTTTTAAGATTTTTATCGAGTTGGAAAGGAGAAAATTTTGGGTTTCAGTATTTTATGAATTGGAAGAAGGATCATTTTTTTGTTTTTAAGATTTTTAATTTTTAGTGTGTTTGAATGGAGGAAATTTTGATTGTTAATTTTTTCTGAATTGGAAGAGGTCTTTTTTTTGTTTTTATCATTTTTATTGAGTTGAAAGTGATGACATTTTGGTTATTTATTTTTTCTGATTTAGAAGAGGCCTGTTTAATTTTTTTCTTGAGTTTAAGAAAATATTTTTTTTCTGATGAATTAAAAGAGGAGGATTTTTTTATTTTTAAGATTTTTATGGATTTGGAAGGGAGGAAATTTTGGTTTTAATTTTTTTCTAAACTGGAAAAGGAACTTCTTTTGTTTTCAACATTTCTATTGAGATAGAAGGGGGGAATTTTAGTTAGTAATTGTTTTTCAGAATTCGAAGAGGTCAATTCTTTCTTTTTAATAGTTTTATTGAGTAGACGATGAGTAAATTTGATATATTTAACATTCATATTTGAACATTCATATTTGAACTGTTCAATTGATAAAAGTGAAACAATTTTAATTTTGTAGTATAACGGCATTTAATTTTAAATTGTTTAATTGAAAAGCTTCCATTTTGTACCTGTACATTATTGAGCGTTTGAATTTAAAATTACAAAATTAAAGTTTTTTCACCTTCAATTTTAAAAGTTTAAAATTAAAAAAAGATCCGCTTTTGAAAATGTTCAGTTTTAAGGGTACGAACTTTTTTAATTTCAATGACTGTTACACATTTTTGCGAACACCCTGAAAATGTGTAATTGCAAATAAAAAAAACTGTTTTCATGGTGAAGATCAATTGGGGCTTATGGTTGCAAGTAGGGCCCAGAATGCAAGTTGCATGTACTTTTGGCTCACTATCATCGTTCTCACGCTCAGAGAATTTTGAGTCCCCTTTATCGCAACGTGGGCGTTGTAATTGCAGAAGAACCTGGGGCCACTGGTCCCTGGACCCCGGGGCCTTTTAGTCCTCGTCACACAAGGATGATTTCGAACTCACTCTTATCATTTGTATTGCTGAGCAACAAGCTGCCGACTAATGGTCCCACTACTACACTCAAATTTTATCTACCTGGTACATTACCACAAAGTTGAATCTTTATATTGCTTCAGTTTCATTTTTTAATTACGATTATCATCGTCCATAATATTATCTTTATAGGAACACTGTCGCCAGTTAAATATACCCAAAACCATATCTCCTATACAGAAAAAAAGAATACATTTTGTAAAGCACACTTCCATAGGGGCCGTTCAAAAACTACGTCAACAGATTTAAAAGCACAAAATGCTCTCAAACCAGGAAAAATAGGGTGATTTTTCACTAAAGTAGGTGAATAATAGGGGAATAAATTCTTTTGAATAAAATTAATGTATTGGTACTATATTGAATTTAATATGAAACGCCTAAGATTTCAAGATCAAACATATTGCATTTTCAACAAAATAGTTGAATTTTCAACCAAAAAGGATGGATTTTCAATTCAAAAGAATTACTTTTCAATAAAGTAGTTAAATTTTTGAACAAAAAATATAACTTTTTAACAAAAGAGTTGAATTTTCAACAACATAAATAAATATTCAACAGAACAGTTACACGTTTAACCACACAGTTAAATTTTCAATCTATAAGGATGAATTTTCAATTTTCAATAGTTGAATTTTCAAGCAAAAGAAACGAATTTTCAACAGAATTGTTTAATTTTGAACCAAATATAGTTGAATTTGCAGCCAAATGGTTGACTTCTCAAACAACAAATATTAAACTTCAACAAAAACTGTTGCATATTTAAGCAAATAGTTGAACTTCAAGCCCAAACGACGGATTTATTAGGAGACATTTGAAGTTTTATTAAAAAAAGATGAATTTTCAATTCTAAATTAGGCATTTTTAACAAAGTAGTCCATTTTTCGAACAAAAAAAAATGACTTTTTAACAAAACAGTTGAATTTTCAACAAAATAATTAAATTTTGAATAAAATAATTAAGCTTCAGCAACGAAAATGAACTTTTAACAATGAAGTTCAACTTTCAACCAAGTAGTTGAATTTGCAATCAAAAAAGATTAATTCTCAAGGAAAGATGTAATATTTGATATTTTAACAAAAAAAATATTTCATTTTAAATCAAAAACGGTAGAATTCAACCAAAAAGATGAATGCTCAAGGAAAAATGTAATAATTGGTATTTAAACTAAAAATGATTTTAATTTTAAATAAAAAATAGTTTAATTCAAGAAAAAAATACGAATTTTCAACATATAGTTTCATCCTCAACTGAATAAGATTAATTTTCTACTGAAAATGCAAATGTTCTACAAAAAAGTTAATTTTTAACCAAAAAGCAGAGTTTTCTATCAAAATAATAGAATTTCTAACACAAAAAGACGAATTTTTAACAAAAAATTAATTTTCAACCGAATAGTTTAATTTTTAACTAAAAACGAACAATTTTTAACCAAAACTGGAATCGTTAAATTTTCATTTGAAAAAATTCATTTTCAACCAATAAAAAACGAATTCTAAACAAAATAGTTACATTTTCAATAAAAAACATTCTACCAAAAAATACGACTTTACAAAAAAATACATCAATTTTCATCGAAATTGTTAAATTATAGATAAAAAATTATTTTCAAGAAAAAAAACAACGAATTCTAAACAAAATAGGTTAATTTTCAACCAATAAAATGACTTTTTAAAAAGGTAGTTCAACTTTCAACAATATAGTTGAATTTTAAACTAAAAAGGATCGATTTTCAACCAAAAGTAGAATAATTAAATTTTTGGTCATAAAAACTAACTTTCATCAACAAAAAAAACAATCTTTTAACAAAATAGTTCAATCTTCAACCAAGAAAATAACTTTATAAAAAGGTAGTTCAACTTTCAACAAAGTAGTTGAATTTTCAACGAAAAAGATAAATTTTCGATAACAAATTTAACACTTGAATATTCAACTAAACCCTATCAATTTTCAACCAAAAATGGGAAGTTTCTTGAAAACAGGAAGAAAAGGAAGAATTCTTTAAAAAAAGAAAGAAGAGGGGATTTTTATTTTTTCAAGCATTTCAAAAAATCCTTATTCGCATTTATATTTTCCATGCGTGATATAAAATTCTGCGTTAACTTCTCCCCTCCTGCGTCACAAAAACAATCCCCCCTATACAGATATTCGTATATTGGAGAAATTATCAAAATTATCCAAATATAATAACGCAATTAGAAGAAAATAAGTTTTTTTGAAACAAAAGATCGTTGCGGTTCGAAAACACGAAGGACCGATTATTTCCCGGATATTTTAAATCTTTAACATGAAATTGATCGATCAGACCCCTTTTTATACAAGCGTCATGTAATCATGCGAATTTTGAGAAGAATTCGGAGGTGACCAGGTAACATGGGGCAAATAATAACGTAACATTAGAAAATAAAAGAACGTCAAGGAAAACGAGATGGCCTGGGGCAACATCTTCGAAATCGGGCCTAAGTGTACGGCAGAGCCAACAGTAATTTATTTTCGAGGGCTCTTCTTCGGCTCTTCAGAACCCGCGCGTCTCATGCAGTGATGGACCAATTTTCTCTAGAACCCTGATTCGTAAATTTCAAAGAGGCCCCCCACGATGGTGCTCCCCTTTTTCAGCACATCCTCTATTCAATTTCCTTTCTCAAAGAAGTAAAAGTGTTGCTTTAAAAAAATATTTTTTTTGTTCCATCTTTAAAAATTCTAAAATTTTCTATTTTATAGCAAAGTTGCAACTATTTTCGGTTATGTAAAAGTCCTATACCAAATTATTTTTATGAAGGGATTATTTACAGTTCGGCGGATAAGGTAACCAATGATGTATTTTGTGTCACACACGAAGGCATTTAATAAAAAATGTATGTGGCACCCCAAGAAATGTGTTTAGGGTAGGAGGCTTCTTAACTTATAATTGCTACACAAGAGTGGTAAATAATATATAAATCCCCATTCAATTAAAGTGTACATTGGTCAACTAAATCAATGATAGGGAACTGAAATAAGGTATTAATTATAGTAAAGTTTTATGATTTGTGTGGGAAAAAAACTTTTATCAAATTTTGGTGAAAAACTTAAAAAAATTTAATGAAGTAGCTGAAAATATTTGTTCAGATTTTTTGGAACATATATTATTCGTAAAGTCTGCCCGCTGTGCTGATACATTCGCATTTGTTACTTTTAAAATTGCTAGTGAAACGTTTTGCACAATTTACTTCAAAAATGATCACACTATACGCCGGTCTATTATTATAGCTTAAACATAAACAAATATCCTCAGAAGAGAGGCCAACATTTTTACAGTGTTCTCTTCACTTCCCGGCATTGGGATTCGAACCAGTTGCAAATTATTTAAAAAATAATCCTTGTTGTTCGGTTATAAAATATCTAAAGTTGGATCTTATGCTTTATTAGACGGAATCCATTTCAAATCAGACAGATATTTCAAGTTGTAGAATCTCTTGGCAAAAAATATGTTGTTTTTAGAGGAAATTAGACGACACGTATTTTTCCGATTTTAGACAAAAATATTTGAATTTTGAAGTTCGTTTTTCAAAAAATCAGCAATTCTTTCTTTAAGTATCAGTAATTTTTGTTTTAAATGAGATATTTCAATTTTCTTTCTAGATTCAAAAACAATACCTTTTTTTGTTTTGCTTTCTTCAAATTTGTACTGCTAAGTGCTATAAAAGAAAGATATTCTGTGAGTTTTATGCTGGTAGAACTATATATTTGTGTCCACGAGACTTTTTTTGAAAACTGATTTTCGCATTTTTCTTACGAACAACGACATAGATTCGACAGTTGACAAAATTCTATGAAAAAAGTTTTCTCATTCAAAAAAGTTCTACAAAAAATACTTCTTATTTTTGTATGGTATCTTGCATCGTTCGCGATAAAAAAAAAATAATAATAAAAAAAAAATAAATAAAAAATTCAATTTTTCGAGAAAAAAATTCTCGTGCCCACAAAAATCATTTATTCTGCATTAATTTTACAAAATGTCTTCTTTATATGCAAGCTGGAATCCTTTTGGGTTCCGTACTGCAATACTTCAATTATTATAGTTGTAAATACTTATTTTTAGCACCAAATTCACCTATTAATAAATGGATGTTGTACCTTTTTAAGAAAAAATGAGTTATTATTCGTTATTTTGACCTTTATTGTGAATGCGCAAACCTGAGATATATTGTTTTTATCTGCAACTTTTACAAGTTGTGGACCCCCTTCGAATTTGAAAGAAAAATTTCACTTTCTCCTAACGTGGATTCTTTCTAATCCTGAATTCTGAAGGAACAAAAAAGTCTGAGAAAAAATCAAAAATGCAAGTTGAAATTTAGAGTTTGGATTTTTTTTCTGCTAATAAACATAATTCGATTTCATGATTTTTATGAATGGTTGAAACGGTTGAAAATTGTAACTGTTTGGTCTACGAAAATATATTCTATTTAATGAAACTGATCCCTGATTAAAAATTCTTCGCAAATGAGAGCTGAAATTGGCAAAAGCTGTAGTTTGAATCAACTTCAAAGTAAATCTGTTCTAAACACTTGCCTATTCATTTACACACATTGTAAAATACACAGAAAGCAATCACCTTGCCTGTGTTAATATCCGGTGGCTGATGCTGATATTTACATTCAGATTTCAGACCTTTGCAGTTGCCTGTTGTCAGTTGCCGCAGTTTAAGCATCGTGCTCGAGTACCTCCCTTTGTTTGAGGAAACGGTTTTGACTGACGGCGATGAATAGACAATAGACGCAAGAGTCGCATTGTGGGAATCCAAACATAAAAAGAGGGACGAGCCAACACGCCACTATGTTACACTCCTCGAGGTGTACCATAATGTGAGTTACTAATTGCAAAGGTAAAAAAGGGGAAAGAAACAAAGGGGAAAAAACTTTCGAATGTAGCATATTAGATGGAACTGTCCGTTTTACTGTTGTATATGTATATGTCATAAAACAGATCCAAAATACTCAGACGCTGATTGTTCAGCTTTATGCGAGGCTTTATGAATACTTTACGGTCCTTTGTGTCAACGTAATTTATAGAGATCATAAAAATCGTTTCTTTTATGATGGGGTTTATTGATTTTTGTCATTGCAGCTGTAAAAAAAGTATCTATAAAGGGCTTTTTTTGTTTGAAAATTTTAACTATACGTACAAGGACCAAACAAAAACTTTGAAACATAAGTTTCGATTTTTTGTAGCGCCCCCCCCCAGTATTTTGTTAGGTTCAAAAAAAATTATAGACGTGTTTTTTTGTTTAATCATTTTATTCGTTTTTATTTCAACCTCTTTGAGCCCCATTTTCATGGTGCCCTAAAAACCACCCCATGCAAGTGCAATAAGGATTTTGCGGAGTATTACCCTTAATTATTACTTTTTCCTAATTTTTTTTCATAGATCCATAATACATGAAAAAATTACAAGATAATTATTATTTTCTTATTTCAACCCCACTGAGCCACATATTCATGGTGCCCTAAAAACCACGCCATGCAAGTGCAATAAGGATTTTGCTTAATATTACCCTTAATTATTACTTTTTCCTAATTTTTTTCATAGATCCATGATACATGAAAAAATTACAAGATCATTATTATTTTCTTATTTCAACCCCTCTGAGCCACATATTCATGGTGCCCCAAAAACTACCCCATGCAAGTACAATAAGGATTTTGCGGAATATTACCCTTAATTGTTACTTGTTTCTAATTTTTCCATAGATCTTCGTACATGAATACATTACAAGATTTTATTTATATGTTATTTAATGTTTTAAACGATTTTTATTTATTAGAGCAATTTCATTTCCATAGAATGCCGCGAATCAAAAGTATTTTATAAATGCTATGGTGTATTTAGTGAACTTGGTAAAATACGTTCATCTAACTTTTTCCAGTAAAAAGTTGCATTTAAACAATTATAAGTTCTTGACACAATAAATAGGAATATAAGAATCTTACGATAAAATTTGGACAAACACCACAAAATGCTCCTATAGCAATTCCTGAAAACAAAATAAAAATTAGTTTCTTTGGACAAAAATAAAAAAGAGGAAAGAAAAATGAAAAGGCAACCAACCAAATCCCCTTCCTTCTCTTTTTTATTTCTTTCGTCTTTTTTATTTTTATTACTTTAAAATCACAATCAAAAAGCATGGATAATATTCACCAACGTTTCGGTGCTCACACAGCACCCTTATCAAAGTAAGAAAAATTAGAACAGGTGGGAACAGCAACGAAAATACGATGCTGCCTCCTGGATACCTGAGAACTAAGTCAAAATAAATAAAATAAATAGGATAAATAAATAAATAAAAATAAATAGGAAACAAAAATAAAAAAATTCCCTCTTCAGATTTATAAATTAGGCAAAGCATTAAAAAAATATCATTAATTCTCGATATTATGCGATAATAAATTGTTCAAACAAATAAAAATGGTTAGAACAATAAGAAGTAAATTTTAAAAAGTAAGATTTGCTAACCAACTATTAAAAAATAAGTCAAAGCGTAATTTAATGTTAGGTAATGCCTTAGAAACTGAGAAAAAAAACCCTAAAAAACCATAAAAGCAACCAATTTTCAGCCTGTGCTCACCTCTTCATCGTAATCTATAAAATCGATTGGTATAAGATTGGTATTAGATTAGGCTGCAGAGGCGAATACAGGTGAAAAATCTAATTTTTCACCTAAAATTTGACCTAGAAATCTATGACAACATATTCTTGATATGTATTTCCTAAAAACACAATATCCTTATTAATTTAAAACTGTTATTACCTGATATATGTTAAAACATGGATTTTTTCACCTGTGCCCACCTCTACATACTAATCTATCAAACCGATTTACATCAAATTTTAACGAGAATTCAGTAGCAATAAATTCACCATACATATTGCAGCAATTTTCGATATCATGCATATTTTTTAAGGATAAAAAGTAAAATTATTTATTTCTCAATCATTGTTCCATTATCATAAAGAAAAAAAGGTTCAAGAAAATAAAATGTATACACTCGGACTCCGATTTCAGTAAATCCGATTTGTGCGATCCGAGAATTGACGCCGAGCGGCGGTTTCGGATGAGAGGCTGCGGTGGGATGTGACATGACAAAAAGTACTTAAACCTCTCTAGCATTAATAAATTAAATAAATCTGGTACTGTTTTAAAAATAATCATATATTTTATTCTTTGGCTTTAAATTGTAGCAGATGAAACAAATAAATTTTGCGTTCATGTTAAAGAAAATATTAATAGCAAAAAATAGAGTGTGACAACTGACCCCGTACATGGGGTTAGTTGTCTCAGCTATTAGTACCATGTATAAAATACACGAGTTCTTACAAGTGATAACGAAAAATGCTCATGGGAACTCGTAAAGATCTTACCAGTTTTCCTTATGAGTAAAGCTAAATAATTTTTAGTAGGGCATTTATTTCGGGTCTAGTTGTCACAGTGACAACAAGCCCCAAAGCAACTGTGACAACTAGTACCTGAGTGAAGAAAATAAATTAATCTGTACGACAAGAACAATTTTTTGGTGATGCACAAAACAAGGGTTATTATTAGAAAAACAACTTGATTTACTTACCAGAAAATACAATAACACCGCCAAACTGTGTCTATTGCACCAAATATTTACAAACAAAAACGATATCCTAATTTTACGCAGCGACGCATATTTTGTGGTTTGGTCTATCAAATCTATTGGGAGAAGTTGGTCGCCATGAAACTTTCTTTTGTTGGCAGCACTGGTACACGTTCAAAAACTGTATAAGTACTTTTTAAAAATTATTAATAATTTCTGAGATATTCGTGATGTGACAACTAGTACTTGTGATAACGAGGGCACACTTCCCCTACTATAGCATTAAAGCGCTGTACCCTAACGGCCTAGATGGATAACTGCGTCCCGTTGCATCACATTGCGTCAGTTCACTGTCAGTGTTCATATGGCCCTGCTGTTTACGTTCGGAGAACCCCTATACTATATGAGTCGAAGGTCAGAACCAAAACCGTACTCAAATTGGCGACCGAGTATATTTCTATAAATTCTTGTAGAAAACGAAACATCGGTTAAGTTCTGTGCACCTAGCACCCTTTATATACTTAATTAAAATTGAACAATGGTATCCAAATTTAACGAAAAATATTCAAACAATTAATGTAATTTTGTTTAGATTTTAACATTAGTAATTTGCAATTACAGTAATTGAGCGTACCTATTGTTCTTTTAATTAAAATAATATGAAAGTGTACCGAAAACATCTGTGATACGAAAAATCAGCCAAGTGTAACTATATGAAACAATATGCATATGATATATATATATTAAGAAACTTTGTCTTATAAAGCACACTAAAGAAATGTTTAAAATAAATTTTAAAAGCCATATTAGACGTTATAAAATTTGGCGGAATTGAATGTCGTAGGCAAAGTGATACACTATATATAATATAAAATGTATATAATCCCGCCAAATTGTATAATGTATTGTATAGTATGGCTTTTTGAAATATATTAAAAAATTGTCTATAAGATACTTTACAAAAAAAGTTTCTTAATAGATTTTATTATGAATATTTTTCCCCATATTACTTTGCCAACGTTGATTTAACAAATTCACGGATAAGTGTCTAAGAATGACCATGAAGGTGGGTGGGTTAGCATTTGCAGATGATAAGGTTGTTATGGCAGAGTCATTTGAAGGCTTGCAGAGAATGTTGCGAACAGACTAAATTCTAGCATGAAGAACATGGTTCTTAAAATTGACGTCAATAAAACAAAAATTATGGTGTTTGAAGGAAAGGGTGAGGAAACAGTATGCGACATTGCCTTAGACGATGGGAGGATAGAACAAGTTGATAAGTATATGTATTTTGTTAGTTTATCCACTAATGGCGAAAAGATCAATGGAGAGATAGTCAGGCGTATAAACGAGGGTAGGAACTAAAATTGCGATATATAATTATGTGCTTGCACCCACTGTGCTGTACGGTATAGCAAGACCTGGACCTATACCAAGAAAAGGATAAGAGTAAAATTAAAGCGGTTGGCATGCATTACGTGCACAATGTATGTGGTAAAACGCTAATGGGAAAATTCAGTAATGAGAGAATCCTCAAAGAATGCGGTGTAGAGGAGACACTGTTTGGCAAGTGTGAAAGAAATTCGTTGATATGGTTTGGGCATGTTGAGAAAATGAAAGATGAACGACTAACGAAACAAGTACATCATGCACTTGGCTGCAACCCAGTCCGTGGGGTGGTGTATTCAAAAACTGGGCTTTGCCCAATATGTCAAATATGGCGTACTGCTAGTATCAGATCACTTGATTGTGTCACAAAAATGTGTCAGTGACTGATGATATATACCGGGACAGCCCCGTGCAGAGGATTCAAAAATTCAACTTTAACAAAAAAGCCTTCTATTTGTTGGGCTGTAACCATCTTAAGTTTGAGTTAAAAATGAGCTTCTTTATTTTTTTAATAACAATAATAATAATTAATTATTTGTTTTTTGCAGATTTTTGGATCGCAGATGTTTTTGATGGGATATTTTTCTAAATTATCGTTTGAGTCGAATTGCTCGTGCATAAGTTACGTAAACTCGTTTGGATGTAGGAGGGAAGATCAACGATTTATCTATGCTGTATTTGATGGGGGGGGGGGGG
>CAKNWW010281243.1:1202-15382 GCA_932074435.1 Andricus kollari
AAAAATTAAAATTGTTAATTTAATGAAACTTTGTGCTTTATCATATTTCATATTTCTACAAAATTGATCCTCTCCAGTTTTTGTGACACTTTCGTGGCCGCTTCCATAGTTCCAAAATTCTTTTATGGCCATTTGACGTCATGTAGGTAGACTGTAGAGCATTCCAGGTTACGTGTCCGTCCGTACTAAATTTTTAATTTCGAACGTTATACAATCTTAATAGATAAATATTAAGTTTACTAACCATATGTCACATCCAAATGACTATATTAATTTAGAAATTGCACTGCATTTAATTTTGAATACTTCCCCTTCATATGTTGCCACTTTTCACCTTTCACCTAAAAAATTTCCAGATTTTCATGTTTTAAAACATGGTTTATTTGACTTTTATTTAATTATATTACAATTTCAGATTACTCAATTTTTAACTCCCTAGGCCTAGTTTGAAGCACTTCAATTTTCAACTCTTCTAATTAATACAAAAATTTAAACATATAATGTTAAACATCTTTTTGGATTATTCATTGTAAAAGTTATCAATTAAAATTTACTTTATAGGGTTCCAACATTCAATTTTGCATAATTCATTTGAAACTTTTTAATTATACTTCAATTAAAAATCCCTCGTTTTTTAGAAACAATTCTCTCATTTAAAGTCTCTTTGTTCAATAAGGTTATCACAAATTGACTTCTTTTAAAACTGATTTTCGGTAACATACTTTCTTTAATGCTGTTTGTACAATTCTGTTACACAATTTGACTTCCTTTAAGTTTATGTTTTTGAAGATTCCTTTCTAAAATCTTTCAATTTTAGAAGGCTTGCCATTAAATTTGTTCGTTTTTGAACATTTCATTTTTGCATTGTTCAACTGACACGAGTAAAATTTTAATATTGTGGTATATCAAACATTTCAATTTAAATTGAATGTTTCGAATTAGACATTTTTGCATTTGAACTCTTAAATTATGAATAATAAAATGTTCCAGAGTAAATTGCAGTGTGACGTCAAGTATTTTTATCGGACCGATTTCACGTTACATCCCGATACGCCCTGTCTCAAACGATGGATATTTTTAATACCTTTGTTTTACGTGTACTTCCGAAAAGATCACTTCAAGAAATTTCCCAGGCGAAAGTCTCAGAAGGGTTTGTCGTGAAAGTTAATAGAAATGAAGTTATTGAACAAAATATTTTTTTTATCTCAAAAAATATTGATTAGTGGTAAAAATATTGTGCATAAAAGTTGTAGATCTCATCGGAACGCATATTGTTTGTGTTATAACTTTTTCTAAAACTAATATTTTTCAAGTACAATGGAAAACTAGAATGTTCAGATTTTTCCTTAAAAGGTGATTTAAATGTTGTAAAATATTTATTAATTTTAAAGGGAGGACCTTGAAAATGGAGGAGAAATGAGTTGACATATATTCTGAAGGGCGAAAGGTATGTGGTCCCAACCCCCTCACACCAGAATGTGATATCAAACATGGAAAATATATGATTATTATGCATAATAATTTTTTGAGAAGCTTGAAAAAATGAAAATTAGTAATTTTATTCTACGCAAGTGCCTAATTACTATGTTTGTATTTTGTGTTTTAATATAGTCGTTTATGAAATGAAATCGAAGAAAAAGTTTCGGCATAAAAAGTTGGATCGTATCTGTGACGTCACCCGAGGGGTTCACGCTTTGTGGGAAGATCTGTGACGAATAAGGGGAAGGATGGAAAAATTGTTCAAAATAGCGGGACATAGTTTCTGAACGGCCCCTAAAGAAAAATATAAAAATTCATTTTTGACATTTTTTTTTGAAAAATATTAATTTTTGGGACAAAGTGTACGAAAAAAAATGTGTATCAATGAAATTTACAACTTTTGTGTAAAACACTTTTGTCTCAAATTAAGTTTTGTCGATATTTTTAAAAAACAACCATTTTTTTCAACAAAAATAGTTAAGAACTTAATTTCTGTTAACCTGTGCCAAGAATCCTTCTGGGACTTGCAATTAGGATGCAGAAGGAACCCCTAAGCTAGGGCCTAGGCCAAGTACCAAATCAATATTGTTGGGTGGCCTTTTTGAAAGTACACCCCTGTTTTTACTTCGCTTTAAATTATACCAAGATTTATTTTTCCTTTGAAATCAACTCGTAATATGAAACTAGTTTCTTTTTCATTTGGAAACGGTGGTTACTATGCATTTCGTTCAAAAAGAGCATGGTGTTATTTTAGTAAGTTCATAACCCGCCCTTCAACGAATCTGTGGGTGGGCGTGGGCTTAATTCACGTCAAGTATTTAGCTAGTTAATCCTACGGGCTGTCTAGTGACGTCACGAATCTTTCAGGTTGTTAAGATGTCTGGCAAATTGATGAACTGAAACAATTTGATGCATAAAATGCAGGACATTGATGGCAATCTAATGCATAAGAACAAAATAAATCGCAAGGTATTATGGTCATTCCATACATGTATTGCCATTTTGCAATACGTCACAGCTGTTCTAAATGTTTAGAATTTTATCTCATGTTACCATACAAATGTACTAACAAAATGCAATCACGGTTTCTAAAGTTTAATTACAATACACTGTTAAAGATCTTAAAAATTAGCCAAAAAACAATAAAAACATGGTTACTTCCGAATCTATTGATATTTTCCAGAAACATTAACATTTAACGTTTTTTCAAACTTCTAATAAAATTACCACATACTGGCTTTCATTTATGCACAACATTATATATAAGCGAAAATAAATTGTTATACTTCTACATGTGCGTGACTTATTATTTGCTTATTGTAAGATTTCAATTTCAGTTAACGTTTACCGAAGATGCACAGTAATACAAGAATCTGAATTTTAAAATAACTGAATTTCATTTTTAACTTAAATTAAGTAAAGAAATTAATTTCAACTATAAATTGGTCTCAAATACCGTGTCTCTGTCTCAAATATGAAGTAATACAATGAACAACTGGTAGGTATATTAACTTTCGAATGATTTTCAGTCGTGCGATCTGAAATTCATTTGGGCTAGCAGAAATTCGTGCGCGAACTGCGATGCGCGAACACTTAGGAAAAATGTCGATTGACACGTAGACCTCGGTAAGTTGGAGATGTGTATGTTCAAGTCGTTTGTGAAACATTTTTAATTAAAAAAAAAAAAAAAAGTATTTTAAAAACGGTTCCAAGGAATACATTATCATGGAGGTAAAGAAAAGTTCAAGTTTTTACGGGAAATAAATTTCCTTACCTTATTTTCATTATTTTTGTCATATTTTATAAGTAGGATATGTTATAAACTCCAATAAACATAAAGTGAAGCTTTGACGGGATGTCAACAATATTTGCATCTTAAATTAGCCTACAAATTTCATTTTACGTGCATAAAGCGGCTGACTTTCAACCAAGAGTAACTGGATGTCATATTACAATCATCAGTTGACTTTCAACCGGCGAATGATTCTTTTGGTTACATCTGAAATTTAACCGTAGTTTAGGACGCACGTGATTTTTTATATATGTTTCTATCATTACATATCATTTCTTTTTTATGTAAAGTACTATTTTTCTACTATTTCAACTACTATGTCACTATACACGATGTAAACACAACCTGCATTCTACATACCGGTCAACAAATTGTTGCTTTCTCCCTTTGGTACATTGTTTTCTGCACTTAAACCACCTTTTAATTGGCAAATATTATTTTCGTCCACCTTTTTATGCTGTAATTCAGCACCTGGCACACATTTTTCAATCAATTTCACATTAAAATTTGGTATCACAGTGTACATTTTAACGACATAGTCCGAAACCTTTAAATGCCCGCTAAATATCATGGCGGCGCCTAAGCTTCCGCTCTTAAATGAAAAGGTCTATTCTCGAACGGCTCTAATCAAGTTTCTTCTTATCCAAGTTCGACTTTATTTTACTTTCAGAAGTAAAGTACATTTCCGCAATTCCACGAGGACAAGAATTTCAAGCTCGCATAAATAAAATACAATTTTTTTCTTTTTCTCCACACCCTTGATTCAATTATAAAAACGGTATTAAACAATAAGGAATAAAGGAAAACATCGTGAAAAATGTTCGAAAAAGAATTCCGTTATTCGTTTTATATCTGACTGCGTAAAATCGAATACGTTATAGTGCAGACATCAAAATCTCCTGTTTCTGTTTGTATAAAGTACGCACGTTGAAACGGGAGTTTTGTGCAGTCTATCGATATTCTGGTCATTATCTGGTATGCTAACGCAAACGTGATTGCGCATATGGATTTGTGACTATCGGTTCACTGTTCACAAAAGGTAGAATACCGAGAAACGCTTGGAATCCGAACTCGCATCTGAATGACAGAAATGCATTTTACAAGTATAGCTTTTCTAGACAGCTGCAATTTCTTAATTCCATATTCGACTGTTTGGTATAAACATATATCGGCGGAATAAGGCGATCGATTCAGATAAGGCATTATCGTCGATAAGATATAAATAAAAACGATCTGTCCCCTTATTCAGTTCTCAAACCCAACCCAGGTACTTTCAGTACTTGCATGTGTCAGACTATATACCGTCTCACAGGTCTGCCCAGTCTTCATTACCAATTGAAAAGATTTAACCGTACGGGCCATGGACTAAGAGAAAATACGTGCCTTTCAATTTTTAAACATTTTTTATTTACTTTTTTGTCGACTGGTCTTACATCAATATTTTTTTAAAATATTGATTCCATAAGTTGTGAAAAAATGTCACCGACCTGGGTTCGAATCCCAGCGTAGCTAGACAGACATTTTTTCACAACTTATGAAATCAATATTTTAGAAAAATATTGATATTAGACCAGTAAACAGAAAAAACTAACATCAAATAATTATTTGTAAACTAATACCTTTTATAAATTTGGCATTAGAATTTATATTTTTTAGATTGTGTTTAAGATTGAAACATTTGAAACTAAAAACCTTCGAAATGGAACAATTTTAAATCCAAAACATTCAAAAATAAAAAATGTGAAATTTATTTAAGTTGTACAATCTCAAACTGAAGTTTCTAAAATTTAGGAATTATTTTAAATTTGAAACATTTAGAAACGAGCAATTTAAAATTTCAGTGTTGAAAATTCCTTTATTTAAAGTAATCACCAAAAGTAAAAATTAAATTAACACATGATTCATAAACAATTTATCTATTTCAAATAAAGGTGTTTAAGAACTTCAAAATTATAAATATTTCAATCTGAGGTGGCCCTGTATCAAAATTTCTTGGGGGGCCCTTTTTAGGAAAATAAACCAAAACACTCGGGCCCCGGACCTCGGGGGCTCCGTATCACTGATACGGCTGATACGGCGTTAGCTACACCCCTGATTTCAATTTTTAAAAGGGTCATATTAGAACAATTTTCTTTTCAATCTCTCGAAATAGAATAATATAACATTTCAAACGAGTAATTAAACGAAACAAATTCATATTAAACACAAATTTTAAATTGCATATGATTAACTTAATTTACCCAGGTGGAAATACACCACTGACGCAGTACTGGCGCAGTACTGGCCCAGTACAGATTGTCGGAGTCCCAGTACTGGGCATCTGTATATGATATAGTTTTTCGAAATTTTAGAACACGTGCACCATATTTTTAAACGTATTTTTTCACTTTTATAATATTTATACTGTCGGCATAGTACTGCCCCGATCGTGGAACCAACCGCCCGGCAGTACTGGGCAAGCTGCCGATTATCTGTACTGGTTACCAGTACTGGGCCAGTACTGCGCCGGTGGTGAACTCCGGCGGACTACAGAATTTGCCACCTGGGTTGCATTGAAAACATTTTCGTCTTGGTTTTATATATAAATGATAAAATGTACGTCTTTGGTTGCACTTGACAAGTAAGTCCTAAGTAGTGCTTTATGGCTTTTTTTAAACAGCTGTAAAGTGAAAAATATTTATGGGATTTGAATTTTTTGATTGCGATGCACATATTTATAGAAGTTTGCATGAAATTACTATAATTAGTGTGCTAGTCATGAAGACTAATAGAACACCCAGGCACTCTATAATGTATAAAATAATAACTACCCCGCTCTCTCAAGTTTATACCATTCATATTTTAAATCATCGTCATTCTCAATAAGTCTATGATTATCCAAAAATACAATTTTAATATATGATGTTAGCTATTTTATACTTTTTTATGTTACTTACTTTCTTCGAAGCAAAGATTTATCTATTGAATACAATAACTGTTTAATTACGTGGTAGATCTTGATATGAAGTACCAAGGTTTATTATCATAAAATTAATAAAATTACCGTCGAGTCGCTGACTCGTAAGATATTCAGCTACGTTTATCTCAGGTTTATGTTTCTGCATTCATTATCTTTATCAATTTCAAATTAATATGGTACGTATCAGTAATGCAGAAATGTAATCATATATACAGGGTGTTGAAATATCTCAACAAATACGCATCCTATAAAAAAATATCCTTAATAAAAACTTTTTTTTTTCGAGGGGGAAAAGCGACTTTGGACAAATTTACCCCGCCCCACCCCCTCAGGAGGCAGGGAGGGGGCATCTTTGTAATTTCAAATGAGAACCCTAATTTTTTATCACAGATTCAGATTCTCCTTCATGAAATACATAAGGAATGAACGTGTAAAATTCGTATCAATCACAAATACATTCTTTGATCTCTTAGTTTTATATTTTCATATTCTCGTGGGTTACCCTTAATGTTAAAAAAATATTTTAGGCGGTTTAGACCGACTTGTCTTAACTAGAATTTTTTGTATGAATCTTACAGGAATTTTTGTAATTACAGAAAAACGTATAATGCTTTCATACCATTCTGCACGGAGATAATTACGACTTTCGGGTACAATTGAAGCTATCAATAAGTCCGCTGCGAATAAGACCGTTTCCCTCCATCCTTGCTCGAGCTCTGACTCTCACGCTGACTTCGAAATTCCAGTCAACCACTACCAATAGTGCAGCCGTAGAAATCGTAATTTTCAAGGTTTTTAGGAGAGTTTTTTTATATTATCCAACTATATCGAATATTAATTGTGATATTTTCATATTTTATAATATTTTTCGATATTATATTTGGATAATATAAAAAAACTCTCCTAAAACTATAAAAATTGCGATTTCTACGGCGGCACTATTGGTAGCGGCTGACTGGAATTTCGAAGTCAGCGTGAGAGTGGGGGGAAGTGTCTTATCGAGCTCGACAAAGGATGAGGGGAAGCGGCCTTATTCGTAGCGGTCTTATTGATAGCTTTGACGCCTTTGACTGTAGTGTGTTAGCCCATAAACAATTCATTGAATTCTTATTGTAGATAGGCTGGTTAATCAAGTCCCGTAGCATTGCAGTTTACGTTTATTGCATGTATATTGGCGCTGTTATTTCAAAAACCCCGGTATAACAGAGACCGCATGCCCGCATGACAGTGTCCTAACTGCTATAGTATCATTTTTTAGCATGAGTATCTTTATCGCCGAACGACTTCACTTCACCCAGTAAGAGGTTGCGAAAATTTTACTTTATTAAGGTGGGCTTATAATCACTGTATAAATTTAATCATATCAACTCTAGCTATTTTTCATAGAAGTGCGCAACATAGCTAGGCGATTGCCGAAGAGTGCGAAACTTGCGTCTTGAAGCATGAACATAAGGTTAGCGCAGGAGTAAAGTGAGTGGCGAAAACGAAGACGAGTGCGAAGAACTCATCTAAAATGCTGTAATAATACAAGTAGTATTGTAGCAGTATTGCTGCGCACGTGTACCACACGATTTTTTTGCAACAATAGTCAGAGAACATTATTTAGCACTTTTTCACCCAATTTCCGATCTCGCATGGTGTTTTACAGGCAAAATTTGTGAATGATGTTTTAAGAAGAATCACAAAATAAATGTGTTTTAAAGTGAAAGGAGAGTGATTGGTCACAGCCCTCTCCCCTTTCCAGGAATTATGTGTGTGTGTGTGGGGGGGGGGCAGAAAAGGAGATCCTCCTCGATTTTCACCCGCCTAATGCAGCATATAATGCTAAGTAGTTCATGTGCTATAAATAATAATAACCACGCTACGTTACTTTTTTAAATATAACCGGCAAAAACTTTTTTACCGGAACAGGCAGAGAACTCTTTTGCTGATACCGGCAGAGATTTTAATGCCGGTGCCGGCAGAGCATCCATTGCCAAAAATGTTAGAACGAAAATGATGTACATCTGCGTTTCCTGTTAATACAAGCGAATTCGAAATAAGTTTCTTTTGCGAAGAATTAACTAAAGCAGTTTTTAAATTCATTTTTACACCAACGTATTTTTACGAGATTGCACAATAAATTACGTACATTCAAAGCGGGTAGATTAAAATTGGAGACTCGAAATTTCGTCGTTTTTTATTTTTAGTTAAGCACTATGCCTTTAAATAAATAAAGGCACCTTTACAAGCACATTTTAAGAAGATGATTATTGATAATTTTCAATGTATAGTTCTTTCTGTGAGACAACAACATAACCTATAAAAAAGTTACTGCAGAGGTACCAACAAGTGTCAGCATGTAAAACATCGAATTTCGAAATTATTTTTAAAATACGTAGAGTGGACGTAAAAATCTTTAAAACCGGTGACATTCTTTTCGCGATATATTTAGCAGTGTATCCATATTTTGAATTTTCGTTTTACTTGATTAGAAATCATTTAGAAAGTGCTACCGAATTCAGTAACACGAAAATCATACGATGCTCATTTTGCCAAATTTCGTTAATTTTACGAACAATTAACATTCCTATGTTTATATGAACACTTACAAAGGAATCAAATTAATTTTTTTTTGTGAGATTTTTTAAAGTGTTTTTTTTCGAGTTCTATAATAAAATATGAGTGTTACCGAGTAGAAATAAAACATTTACCTCTATTCAAAATTTTTAAGTTTCCTTAACTTGAAAAAAATAATTCCTACAATAAGCATTAAGCATTCACAAAAGTCTTTTCATAAATTTCTTAATTTTTGTTAGAAAATTATTATTAAAAAAAAATCTCTTAAATTATGGAAATGGATCAAATGACCGGGACTTCAATCTCACAGCTTTTTGGCAACGAGCCATATACACGATAATAATCGTAGGCCTTTGTTTCCTGACACAAATCTCGCTTTCACTACTGATTGGTAATAATTATACATATAATTTAAGTAGCTATTTTCTTATTTGCCACACATCCCATCATATCCATATAATATGACAAATGTTCCCCCAAACGTTTTCTACGTGGAAGATTTTTTTTAATGTATCACCGTAAAAAAGTATCATTGCAGTATTCATTTCAGGTAAATGTCAAAACGAGGCTCTAAAAAAACCCTTGTAGAAATTCTTCGATCTGGTCCGGGTAGGCTGGTAGAACATGAAACGCTGCTCCCGATCAGGAGAGGCGTTTAATGCCCTACCAAGGCTTGCCAGATCTGCGCCATAACAAACTTTCTGCAAGGATCGCCGGTGGTACTAAATTGATTCACTTAAGCCTTAGAATGATCTCAAAGAGTCATAAATGTTTTGCATTGAAAATAACAGAATGAAGTTATATTTTTCAAAAACAGGGCAATTCGAGTCTCAAATAATACATACCTGCAAAAAATTATACTCTAACAAAAAGGGAACTCTAGTCTTTTACAGTAATTGGTAAAATGGTAAATACTACAAATGAAATGAAGTGGTTTCTAAGAGCCTCTGGTCAATATCGTTTAGTATCGTAATTCCTGAATATTCATAGACCCTCTTAAGCCTCTTCATAGAAATTCGGCGAGCAGATTCGAGTTTTTGTCAAGCATTTTCGACCATCTTTTCCCATTATGACAAAGCTCCTATTCGAAGTCTGGCCATTCTCCATTCCTTGCCATTATTGTCTCGAAAAGGACAGGTAACAGCCTTCACACCAGTTTACAATTTTTTTTTAATTTTTTCTTCACGAGGTGGTAAACACGTTAAGATTTGCGGTTAACCATCGAAGTAGAACGTTGAAGCTTTAAAAAGTGTCTTTCAGAAAGGTATTTATAAGTTCCTTATCTAGATTCTTCACAATCAGCTTGGCTAATGCTCTACTAAAGAAAAGACTGTGATTCAGGTATGGAGAACGAGTGAGGAGATGCCACAAGATAAAGAATGCCGTTCTCTTTTCTCTTGTAAATAAAAGCGTGGTCTCTATGACCCTTTTTCGAGGACCACCGCTTTTACTACATAGTCTGTAGTCAAGGGTGATGAGGTCATCGACTTTTTTATTTTTTTTTAACTCTCAAGAAGTATTGCCAGGTTTAACCATGCAAGAGGATTTCCTTCTCATTTCTTTCATTTCTTCACTGGTACCTTTTCCGCTATTCTTAAGAGCAGCGAGCATGAAGTCTGCATTTTTTCGCGCATTGTTTTCTTTTATTCTTCACTTTTTGTCTACTAAGAACACGAGGATTTTTGTTCTTTGGCGAAGCTACTAGTGGATCAGACTCAGGGCCAGATAACACCTAAAGTGATACTATACAACTAGGGATCGAGGGGTTCACAACTCGACCGATGGAGTGTACACTGACTTCAAGTGATTTCAGTGTCTTCATGTGAATTCAAGTGAATTCAGGTCATTTTCTTACAAATTAATTTTAAACTTCAGTTATGTTCGCTCTCTTGATCAATGCAAAAACAAAACCCAACTGAATTGCTTTCAATATTCGTATTGCTCAATATGAACCGATTATGGTTGAATATTGTTCCAGTACATTTTGACGCCGTTTCTTTGTTCAAAATGAAACTTTATTTTTTTATGTGTATGTTTGCAGTTTAACGAGTGACAAGTTAAAATAACAAAATTATAACATGTTAGTTAGTAATCAGTATCCAGTAACCAGGAGCATAATGATGCCAGGAACTTATAATTCCACCAGTAACACATTTTTTCCTTATTACATGTTTATGGTGGGACCATTTTTCTTTAGTCAGGAAAATTATATGAATTTTGTTATACAAGTAGGCATACATAACTAAGGAATTTTATTCCGGAAGCTTTTGTCTGGAACTTCTGGAACATAAATCTCTTAAATATCAATCCTTCAAAAAATGAAATGGTTTTGATTTAACAATATAAAGCTGAAATAAAATAAATTAAAAATGTGCAAATTATGAAATGTCATTTGAAATTTTCACAGGTCAACCATGAGATAATTAGAAATTATGGATGAAATTTCGAAATTCAAGGGTAAAAGTATTGATATAAAAACACTGCAAACCTCTAGCTTTTTCTGGTTAAAACTGTTCTGGTAAATATTTCTGACAACAGAAGTATCGTGATTTTGTGTCAGAAATCTGTCTTTTGACCAGTTCTTAAACAATCGTGATTTGTTCAATGTATTTTCAGCTAGATAAGTATAAATAAGTATAGAAAACCGTGAATTTAGTTATGTTAGAAGAAAAAGCTGTGTGTTATCTGTCTAAACACCTGTGGTACAGGGATACTTCCAAACTATGCACGTATTTTTCGGGTATCTTTTAAAAATATTCTTGAAAATATTAACATTGTAGACTGAATGCATCAACCTTGCCTCGAGTGTTGTATCTATCGCCATTCAAGTATTAATATTATCTACATACAGTGACGAAATTTTGGCGAAGCTGAATATACACCGAACTCTCGGTTTTAGTTCAGTTTCGAGGGTTGCCTGGAAATAGCCTTGGCCACAAATCGGGGGGATCCAAACGTAACAGTCAAGGCCGTATGAACCATTTCCAATTGGAATGCATAATATTGCGCTATCTCCGCATGCGAGTACAAGCGCACAGTGCCTTTCCATTACGCTGCTGGTCTTTTCCAAGCAAGCTTCGCAACCGTCTCTCGCCCTGCGCGCTGAGAAAATGCGTGGGCCAGCAGTTCTAGGAAGGCCGAGACGGGGGGCCCCCCCCCGCCCGAATTCGAGAGTTGGGTGTAATTGCTTTATTGTGTTTTCGGAAACTTTGGTTTATTTTCTTTGGCACGCAGCCCATGTAATTTCAGAAGGGTATAGGAAGAATCCATGAAGGTAGAAAAGTATCGAAAATCGATTTATGCCAGAATATCTGCTTTTGTTGGCCAGAACGTTGTATTCCTAAGCTACCAGAAAACTGTCTAGTAAAGATTTTTGGTTAAACTTACAGAAATTCTAGTTCAAATTAACCGTATTTATGGTCAGTCTAACCATAAAATTGTCAAACAGAAACTTCTGATACTTTTAACCAGAATTTATAATAAGGGCATATTTATCATTCTATTCTGGTTGAAGTAACCATAATTCTGCTTGGCTCGATCAGAATTTTTTTTTAAGCGAACGAGTTTATCAAGTTCCAAGTTGTTTAAATTTCAATATTTTTATATTATATTATCTTATAGGCACTGTCTATGGTTGCGGAATTTTCCGTAACGTTCGCCCTAAACGAGCTGAAAAAGGTCTAAGTTACGGAAAATTCCGTAACCATAGATAGTGCGTATTTTATATTTGTTATTTTCAATTTTTCAGTATTAAAAACCATCGTATATATATAGAACCAGTAAAAATGGAAGAATTTCAATTTCAGATTTTTAAAAAAGTTATGCGAACTTGGAGCTTTTTAAATCAAAACAGTTAAAAAGAACATTAAATCATTTTTATCTAAAATGAAGACAGTTTCAAACTTCGAAGTCGGAACTCAATCAAATTTGGAAATGATACATCTTTTTGATGTTTTATTCAATTATAAAAAAAATTTATTTGAGTTTACAATTGAAGATCATTGATTTTATTCGTCAATTCAAGTAAAACATCAAGTATTCTATTATTTAAATTGAATACAATTTTAACATAAGCCTGACTAAAATTATTATACATGCCATGGACTCGTAACTTAAAGGGGACCATTTTAAAGAAGAAGGAAATAACGTAATAGCAGGAAGAGACGTAGAATCTCTAGGGACTCTAGGGAAATAAGACAAAACGGCTTAGGGCGTTATTATTCACAAGAAAATCGTAATTACAGTTATTGTACTGCACAGGAGAAATATATTCAGCGTGGTAGACCGACACTGGTTAATAAGGTATGGCTTTTTCAGGCTCCCATCTGCAGCAGAAGTTAAGGGCGAAAAGCAGAAAACGCCATTGTTTAAATTTTTTTATCATCCGGGTCACTGATGAATAATTTCTCAAAAGAGGGCTTCATCTGTTGGCTGTAAAACAGAATATAGTTGCGTCAGTCCTATTTTCAGAAAATTAGCCGCTGACAGACTGAATGATGTTGAATGAATTTCAAATTGAAAGACATGTGGAATAACGGTTTTTCTCCATAAATTTTAATTAAACAGTGTGATGAAATATGTCACAGTGAAGCATCTACAACTCTTACACGGAGAAGCCGATTGGGGGAATACAGAAAAAACTAGGGATTCAAGTTTGTTTCAGGTCATTTCCTTACAAACTTAGTTTGAACCGCAGTTGTTATGTTCGCTTTCTTGATCAATGTCAAAACTGAAAAACAATTGAATCACTTTTAATAAACGTATTGCTCAATATGAACGAATTACAATTTAAGGCGAACGTCCTAGTAATCGTGACGCCAATCTTCTTGCTTTTTATTTAAATGGAAATTATTAAAATTTCATTTGACACTATAAAATTGTAAAAATAAGTGAATTTTATCATAAAACGTTACTACTAACATATTTTTTAACAATATATTAAAATTATAACTAAATTTCACGATTATTGGGACCATCACGATTACTGGAACATTTTACCCAAGTTGGAAATTCAGAATCTATACAGATTTCGACAATTTCAGATATCTAAAATGGTCCTTAAAATGTTTAAAATTGGAATAAATATAATGGAATGACATACGCCAAAACAGACCAATTTTTTGGATTCAACTCCAGAATTATACAGGGTGTTTTTTTTAACTTGAGACATCGAAATATCTTAAAATCATACGCATCCTATGAAAAAAATATCCGTAATAAAAACTTTTTATCTTCGAGGAGAAAAGCGACTTTGAACAAAATTTTCCCCCCCCCCCCCCCCCCACGAGACATTAGGGGGTGTTTTTTTCGCGAATCGAAAAAAAATTGTCGAATAAAACTTACGTGTTTTAGGAAGGAGAATCTAAATCTGTGAAAAAAATTGGGGTTCCA
>CAKNWW010281254.1:634-12449 GCA_932074435.1 Andricus kollari
AAAGCCGAAGTGAAGAAAGCAGAAGTTCAAAAATTCCATCAAGAGCTGCTCGACAAGAAAATGCACGGAAATTTTCACAGAAATGTAGTACATCTACAGACATAATGTGGCCTTAAGAGTTTTTTATTACCATCTTTGTCGCTCTTACGGTGTTGGCCGCGACCCTGCCCTGCCGAACGCTCCGAGGTAGATAGAGTCAATTGTCCAAAACGAGAAGTGCCAAATTTTCTGGAACTACGATTTTCGGACAGCAGTCTCCGTTGCACACTCGAGCCTGACATTGTTCTCCAAGACTTCGAGAAACGAACTATATTCGTGATCGAATATTCGGCACTGTCTGAATACAACATCACTGCCAAGGAGAAAGAAAAGGAGGAGAGGTATCAAGACCTTAAAAGGGGGCTGCAAAAACTGTACCCAAAATATTCGGTACAAGTAATTGTCCTTGTGATAGGTGCTCTTGGAGGTGTGAAGCTATCACTGGTTCGTAACCTTAAAGCCATACCCGCGTGCCAAAAATATGCCAAGGCACTTGCGAAATGGATGCAGAAAGCTGTTATCCTTGGGTCGCTTCGTGTCCTCAAAACACACGAGGGTTTCGCCGGCCTGTCGTTTTGATTTCATCGTGTCCTGTGACCTCCCATCTCACGGTTGTGAGACGTGGCCATGAATGGGATTTACCGCGGTCCTACTGGGAGCTGGTGTCATTTTTGGATGGCAGTTGCTCCGAGTGAGACCCTGCGGTGGTTGTTTAACCTTATTTTTTTTAATTATATATATATATATGGAGTCATAAAAATTGCACAATAGAATGTAGTGAAATCACTCAAATTTGCCAAATACTATTAGTGAATAAGACATTTTTGTCATTAATACATTTTAATATTTTAATTTTTCGTGTCCCACAAGCAAAATATTTTCAATAATAATAATATGAATTACAGAATTTGTAATTACAAACGTTTCTTGAAAATGCACATTCGGCGGGCCTGTCTTCATATGGACAATACGCCTACACCTGCAGATGCCTCTCGTACCTTGACAACTAGTGATGCCGACGAGCGATATTTTTAGATACTGAGACGATACCGATACGATACTCACCTTCCAGTCTCAAATTTTTATCGATAGGTTTCGTGTGGCATCGGAAAAATATCGAAAAGTGCCTTCTCGTATCGGAATTCCGAGACAAAACGACCAGATGGGATTTTCCTCGTTCACAATAGAAGAGAGAGTAAGGCTGGCCGAGTGGCCAGCCGCAGGTACCGAAAAAAGAAGCTGTGAGGAGCTTAGCCCTTTGGGACCAGGGCTTAAAAGAAAAGAATAATATATCTTATATTCTAAAAATCTAAACTCCACAAGCCTACACCTCTACTCTACAGTTTGCTTTGCTGAAGAAATTTTAAAGCACTCTGGAGATACCTATTTGTTTGATTCAAACAAACCTAAACTTGTTTCAATTCAATTTTTAAATCAAGTCTTTTATATGGACAGATAAAAGTTTGTTTTCTTTGAACGAAACTCTTTATTATAATAAATTATCCCCTTTTTTTATTTATTTATGAAGATGCGCAAAGATATTCCTCAACTTCTATTTTACATCAAACCTATTTTACGTAAATCTACAATCACGTGACCCAATAACACAACTAATCATATTTTATATTTTTTTTATTTTTACGAAGTGCCGTATTATTCCTGATACATTAATTGTTTCGAAATAAATGATTATTATGAATGATAATAATAATAATTTCTTTTAAAAATATTGAATTAGCTTATTTATCTGATAATTGGTGTAAGTTTAAGAGGTAACTAGAAGTTTTTAAAGTATTCAAGAATAATTTAAAATTTTAAATGATATCAATAAAATGAATGAAGAGAATGAAAAATTTTCTTCTGTTTCCTAGACAAATTTAAAATATTTTTTTGTTTGAAAAATTATTTTGGAAATTTTTTTTCTAACATTTCAAAAGATTCCACGTTTTAAAAATATTTAAAGATAAGTTATGATTTGAAGAGAATGCTGCAATGAAATTTTTAATCGAATGTAGGTTTTTTAACATTTCGAACAAAACATTGAAAACTTTTCAATAATTTTTAAAGGTTTCAAGATAATACAAATATTTTCTCAAGATTCATCTGAAAATTTAAAATGATTTTTTATTTTGACTAATTAATTGTTAAAGAAAAGATTTAAAAATAATTCTAAAAATTAAGAAAAAAATATGGAAGATTTGTGGAAATATGGAAGTGCAATTTTTGTAATTTTGAACGTTTTTTTTACAATTTATTGGCATGCAAATGTGACTATTTTCATGTTTGGCTTAAAAATGTATAATTTTTATTAGAAAATTTATATTTATGATTCTATTTTTCATTCAAATAATTATTATCCAATTTGGGATGCATTTCAACTATTATTAAAATTTACAAAAAAATTGAATTGAGTATCAGTTCACTTATAGTTGCCATTGATTGAAATTAAATGTGAAATAATATGCGTTTTATTTTAATCAATAATTAAAAAAAAATTTCGCAGCAGAAAAAAATATTTATAGTTTACAACAAGGTCCCGTCCGAAACTTTCGTTTCGTTACGTTACGTTACGTTATCCAAAAAGTACCGAACCATTTGTTTTCTTTTCGTTACGTTTTAACAGATTGGAACAAAATTAACAACGAAATTGTTGTCATTTTTTACCTTTCTGCCTTTTAATATTTACATAAGATGCACAAGGATTCGAACACGGAGAAAATTTGGTTAGGAAAGTTTACCAAACTGTTGAGTACAATTGGGATATATGGACCAAAAGGAGAATGTTGGACATTATTGTAATAATTTGTGACGTGCAAAAAGTTTAATAATACATAGCCGTTCGGTAAACTTTAATAACGCATATTAAAGTTTCCAAATGTACAGTAAAGATTTTCAAAAGTAAACATTAATGCACGTTGTGTAATTATTAAAAATTGTTCTGTCATAAGTTGAGGAAAAATTGGATAAAATTTTTATATTAGTTAAGTACAGTTTGCAAATGTAAAGTCAAGCAAACTTTAAATTATGCAATGTTAATGATTCCCTTAAAATCGATAACAGAATGACAAATTTCGGTGAATCTTTCTAAGTAAAAAATGTATTATTTACTCGAAAGTTTGGTACTGTTTAAAATGAATTCTAGAGAAAAATTGATTTTGGATATGTTATTATTTCCTCCACATTGTATGAAAGTTTATCCGCTGTGAAAGAGATTTTCATTTTTGCTACTTTAGACTTTATTCGACAGTTCAGTAAACCGAAAGTCGAGTCGCAGTCGCCCGGTATCTTCCACCAACTCCCTAATCTTGCAGGATCGTGTACAAGTATTGAGCACCTCGAAGATATATACCATTTTATTAATTATGAATAAGGTGTTTAATGTTCAACCTGGCATTTAGTATTTAATAATGAATATTAGTTTTACAATTGCAAAATAAAATTAGAGTTTATTTAAGAAGGTAATTACAAAGTTGATTAAAATGGATCGAAGTTGAAGCCCCCGGCGGAAACCTTAGTGATGCAATTTCAGTGCTTTTTGCCATGTTAGTGGTTTCCCTACTAAATTTGTAGTTTTTTCTTTCATTGAGTGGGATGAAAAAATTATATTTCAATGAGAATAAAATAGTCCAGTCAATGAGGGATTAAAAAAAAAATTCTGATAGGTAGAATTTTTTTTCACAGATACGTTGGGGATGGCTTTATAAAGATACCGTAAAAAGTTCCCACTCATATGTGTAAGGCAACGGCCGCCATGATGGTAAGTGTTAAACAATAACATTTTTTTTAAATAACTCGAGAACGCTTGATTTTAGGTCGAAAATGGTTAGGTTAAAAAATGTTCACAATTTTATAGTGCACAAAAAAGGTTCTAACAGTTGTAGACGTATTACACAGCTCCACAAAAAAAAAGTTGTCTACCCCTGAAACCAGAATAGGCTTCCCCTACGTTTTTGGGGTCGCTGAATCCGAATCCGGGGTCCGTTTGGCTCCATCACGTCAGTTTTTGTCCCTAACCTCAAAAAACATGAAAATCGCTGTTTTCAGGTGAAACATGATTCGTACCTATGCAAAGTGGTCATAGCCTATGTTATGGAGGTTTCTTATTACGAATTCGGAGTTGTTGTGGTTCTATGACGTCACCCTTTGCCCCTAACCTAAAAAAACCAGTATATTGGTAGTACGATCCCTTGCTTTTCTGTGACATCACATTCCGTCCCTAACCTACAAAAAAAAGGTAAACTTTGGTGATCTTATGTGAAACATGTATTTTTTCAATGCAAAGTGGCCATATCCTATGTTTTCTAGGTTCCTGAGTACAAATCCTGAGTCCGTTCGGTACCACGGATCCAGCCTTTGAACTCTGATGCGTAACTTCGGAAGAACTCTTAACCCAACAGACCAGACTTGCCACTCGTCCGATTCCTCGTCCAGCGAAAATTGAAAACTAGTCAACTCGTCAGCGGACACACTACGGTTTCATCCTCACATCCTAATGCCCCCTTGCAAGGCAGTACGCTCCTACTGGCTTCTTTACTTCAACAGATAGTGATACGAGTCATTCTACACATCTCCTTTCAGGGCATTCGTCATCGTTCACAGAATCTGTCGAATTTCTGGTTCGCACGGTTGTTATCTGGACAATGCTGTCAACAGCATCAACTGATTTTCGACTAGCTTTCAATTTTCGCTGGACGAGAAATCGGACGAGTGGCGAGTCTGGTCTGTTGGGTTAAGAGTTCTTCCGAAGATACACATCAAAGTTTAAAGGCCGGGACCATGGTACCGAACGGACTCATGATTTGTACTCAGAAACCTAGAAAACATAGGATATGGCCACTTTGCATTAAAAAAATTCATGTTTCACATAAGATCACCAATTTACCGTTTTTTTATGTTAGGGACGGAATGTGATGTCATAGAAAAACAAGGACTCCGAATTTGTACTCAGCGACCTCGAAAACATAGAATATGACCACTTTGCATTGAAAAAATACATGTTTTACATAAAATTACCAATGCACCATTTTTTTTAGGTTAGGGACAAAGTGTGACGTCATAGAACCACAACAACTCCGAATTGGTAATGAGCGCAACCTCGAAAACATAGGCTATGACCACTTTGCATTGAAAAAATACACGTTTTACATAAAATTACCAATTCACCATCTTTTTTTGAGGTTAGGGACGAAGTGCAACGTCATAGAACCACAATGACTCCGGATTCGTACTCAGCGACCTCGAAGACATAGGATATGACCACTTTCCATAGGTAAGAATCATGTTTCACCTGAAAACAGTGATTTTCATGTTTTTTGAGGTTAGGGACGAAATCTCACGTGATGGAGTCAAACAAACCCCGGATTCGGATTCAGCGACCCCAAAAACGTAGCGTAAGCCTATTCTGGTTTCTGGGGTAGACATCTTTTTTTTTTGGGGAGCTGTGTTATCAACGGTTACGCTATAAAATTGTATTAACTGTACAATTGTGCGATTTCTGAACAAATGAAGTAAAAGCTGAAAATATCCTGGAAAGAACTTCGAAAATAGATCATGCGATTCGCACTGGAGAAAATGCATGTTCCTGTTGAAAAAAAATTGATCAACTCATTTGCATTAAAAATAGTCAGCATAAAATGAGCTCAACTTCAGTGTACAGTTTGACATGCTTAAGTGAATGATTTTCAGATGAAACTTCTTGTAATTGTTCCTCCATATTCATACAATATATTTCCCAATTTTCAGGTCAGAATAATAATATTTGAGTCCTCTTCTAGTACTTTAAACCAGTAAATTTCAAAATTGAAGATATGAGGTAGGCAGCAGCGGTGATTATGGGTCCTAATGGCAACAATGGGAGCGGGGGTAAGGACGGCTACCTCGGTCTATTATATTGTTGGGAAAAGTGAAAAAAAAATTCGAAGGGTTCAATATAATATAGCGTGGTAGCCGTTCTTGCCCCCGCTCCCATTGTTGCCATTAGGACCCATAATCACCGCTGCTTCCTACCGCATAGCTTCAATTTTGAAATTTACTTGTTTAAAGTATTAAAAGAGGACTTAGATATTATTATTCTGACCTGAAAATTGGGAAATATATTGTATGAAAATGGAGGAACAATTACAAGAAGTCTCATCTTAAAATCATTCCCTTAAGCATGTCAAATTGTACACTAAAGTGGAGCTCATTTGATACTGATAATTTTTAATACAAATGATTTGGTCGTTTTTTTTTAAACAGGAACATGCATTTGCTCCAGCGAAAATCGCCTGATCTATTTCCAAAGTTCTTTCCAGGATATTTTCAGTATTTACTTTATTTCTTCAGAAATCGCACAATTGTACAGTTAATCCATTTTTATAGCGTAATCGTTGACAATACGTCTACAACTGTTGCAACCTTTTTCGTGCTCTATAAAATTGTGAACATTTTTTAACATAACTATTTTCCACCTAAAATCAACCGTTCTCGAGTTATTTAAAAAAAAATGTTATTGCTTAACACTTTCCACCATGGCGGCCGTTGCCGTAAACATATGGTTGGGGACTTTTAACAGTATCTTTATAAAGCTACCCCCAACGTATCTGTGAAATAATTCTACCTATCCGATTTTTTTTTTTTTTTTTTTTTTTTTTTTTTTTGAGTTAAATTTGTTCCCCGTTAACTGGACTAAAAAAGGTTTGATCCAAAAAAATAATCCTATTCCGAGATAATCAAAATTGAATTTCGCGGTATGAGGAAAAAAAGAAAGTATATATTTTTGTTATTGCATGATAAAAATAAAAAAAATATTAATACTAGGAGGTTAAAAAAATTAATACTTCGTTAAAATTTGAACTAAATTTGGACTATTGAATTTTGTTTTAAAATTATTGTGTCAATAAATGGATTTCGAACAAAACTTTTCACCACAACTCTTACTATAGTGTGATTCTGCGAAATTTTGTAATAACAGCAAATTCAATGTTAAATGTTAAAAATAAAAAATAAAAAGTTTTTAATAACCATTTCTTAAACTGAAACTTCTCATACAAAAAATTCAATCAAAATTTTTCATGAAATGTACGTTGCTATATAATTTAATTTTAAGAATTCTTTGGCTAAAATCTGTTTTGAACTTTTTTAAAATATTTTTTACCTTGCAGTGTAATAAAGGTTTCCGTCAAATCTACATCGTAAAAATCTTTAAAAAATGTATGAATAATTATTTAACAACAATGTTTTAAATAATTTTGTAGTTTTACTCAGTTCAATTTCAAAAAATGTTAGTGTTACAGAAATTTTTATATAATTTTATTAATTATAATAACATTTTATATAATTTGTCCACTGCAGTGTTAACCAAAGAGTAACTCTTTCAATTGTGCATTGCGTACCTACAAGAAATTATGTAATGTATGCAGATTTGATCAAATTTACTGATATGGACACCATTGTGTGCCGAAACGTTCGAAACAATTTGTTTTCAATTTATTTGACCCTAAAGCCAAAAGTGAATATCAAAATTCTCAAAGAAAGTCACAATTAATATATAATATTTTTATACAATACATTTTAAATTTCCGACAAAAACACTGATATAACCTAAAATTGTTCAAATTTTCAAGTCTAATTTTCAAGTCAAATTATTTTTATGTATAATAACCGATTTCTGGTATAAACTTAAAGATTAATAAAAATCTGAAAAATATTATGTTTTTATTTATGAAAAATACAAATTTTTTTACAAAAAATTTTTACAAATTGTAATTCATATTCTTTGAAATTAAATGACTTTTGTTTAAAATAACCGATTTCCGCTAAAAAGGGGTTAACATAACCTTAAATTGAAAAAGATAAAAATTTGGGGATAGGAAAAGATATAACTATTATATCTCCCTCAATGGGTCACTTTGCAACTCTAAAAAGCTATCTTTTCTTATCCCTAATCTCAATAGTTTTCTATCTTTTTCTCTATCCTTCGTGACCAAGGACTTTTATTTTTTCCATCCCTTAGTCTATCTATTTATTACGAATTCCAATCTTTTTCAATCCCTTTCTCTATCCTTTGTGACTAAGGACTCTTATCTTTTTCTATCCCTTAGTCTCTCTATCTATTACGAATTTCAATCGTTTTCAATCTCTTTCTCTATCCTTCGTGACCGAAGACTCTTATATTTTTCTATCCCTCAGACTATCTATCTATTACGAATTTCCATAATTTTCAATCCCTTTCTGTATCCTTCGTGACCGAGGACTCTTATCTTTTTCTATCCCTCAAAACTGGGGAGTCCATCCAAAAATTAAAAAATTAATTTGACGTTGACCACGTATCAGAAGGACAAGGTGACGTCCATGCTTCTATACCTATACACTTAAAATTAATTTCCATACCTAAAAGTCGACAACTGTGTCGAACTTGGAAGAAAACTGTTTGCCAGGCCTCTACTTATAGTCCCGAAGCCTGATTTTACTTGTTGGCTTCGTTTACCCTCAGCCACCTAGCGTCATCCTGCTGGAATTAAAAAGATATAGATGCTATCTTTTTGAATAATTTAGAATTTTTACGATAGAAAGAGAGAGAATGTATCCCATGCTCTCTCTTTGTCAATATAAATTCGCGTCTATCTTTTTCAAACCACTCTTTTCTATCTCACCCTATACTTTATCTATCCATGTAAATCTTTTTCTATCTTTTTGTCAATCTAAATTCACGTCTTTCTTTTCCAATCTCCTTTTCTCGATCTCATCCTATCCTGCTTCTATCAACGTCAATCTTTTTCTATCTCTCAATTAATCTAAACTCCCTTTATCTTTTTCAATCTCCTTTTCCCTATCTCTTCTTATCCTCGATCTATCCGTGTCAATCTTTTTCTATCTTTTTGTCTATATAAATTCACGTCTTACTTTTCCAATCTCCTTTTCTCTATCTCATCCTATCCTGCTTCTATCAACGTCAAGCTTTTTCTATCTATTTTTCAATCTAAATTCACGTATATGTTTTTAAAATACCCTCTTCTCTATCTCGTCCTATCCTTTATCTGCCCATGTCAATATTATTGCATCTGTGAATTAATCCAAATTTTCATCTATCCTTTTCAATCTTCTCTTTTCTATCTCATTGTATCATACATCTATCAACGTCAATCTTTTTTTATCCATTTTTTAATCTAAATTCACGTGTATCTTTTTCAATCTCCTCTTCTCTATCTCATCCTATCCTGCATCTATCTTCGTCAACCTTTCTCTATATCTCTGTCAATCTAAAGTTGCGTCGATCTTTTTCAACCCCCTCTTATTTTATCTCATCTTGTCCTTTCTCTATACTCATCAATATTTACTATCTCTCTGTCAATATAAATTCCCGTCTATCTTTTCTAATCTCATCTTCCCTATCTCATATATATATAATTTTCTATCTATTTTTAAATCAAAATTCCTATCTATCATTTCCTAATCTCCTCTTCTCTATCTCATCCTATATTACATCTAGCAATGTCCATCTTTTTCTATCTCGTCGTTTATCTAAACTTACGTCGATCATTTTCAATCCTTTCTTCTCTATCTCGCCCTGTCCTTTATCTATCACGTCAACTTGAAGGTTTTGCTCTGCAGGAAGTGGAATGATTGAGAAATATAGAAATTGGGGGATAGGAAAAGATAGAATTATTGTATCTCTCCTTTTATCATTCAGTGTGTCACTTTGCATCTCTGAAGCGCTATATTTTGCTATCCCTAACCTTAATAATTTTCTATCTCTTACTCCTCCTTTCGTAATCGAGGACTCTTATCTTTTTCTATCCCTAAGTATATCTATCTATTACGAATTTCAATCTTTACATCTCTTTCTCTATCTTCTGTAACCAAAGACCCTTATCCTTTTCTTTACTTCATTTTATCCTTTTAATATAAATTTTATTCTTTGTCTCTCTCTTTTTCTATCTTCCGCATTTGAGTACTCTTATCATTTTCTATTCTAATTTCATTGACCACGCACCAGAAAGATACCGTGGCGTGAATTTAGACTGAAAAATAAATATAAAAAGATAGACGTTCATAGATGTAGGATACGAGGCGGCAGAGGAGAGGATACTAAACAAGACAGAAGGGAATTTAGATTGACAGAGAGATAGAAAAGTATTAACGAGAATACATATAGGATAAGAAGTGATAGAGAAAAGGAGATTGAAATAGATAACGGGAGTTTATATTGATAGAGTGATCGAAAAATATTGACGTTGGTAAAATCAGGATAGGATGAGATAGAGAAAGATTGATGTGGATAGATGGAGGATAAAAGGCGATAGTAAAAAGGAGATTGAAAAAGATAACGACAGTTTAGATTGATAGAGAGATCGAAAAATATTCCCGTTCATAGAATCAGGATTGGATGAGATAGAGAAAAGGAGATTGGAAAAGAAAGACGTGAATTTATATAGACAAAAAAATAGAAAAAGATTGACGCTGATAGATCGAGCATAAGAAGAGATAGGGAAAAGGAGATTGAAAAAGATAAAGGGAGTTTAGATTAATTGAGAGATAGAAAAAGATTGACGTTGATAACATAATAAAGCGTTGCTGTTTGACTTTGATTCGCCAGTTTAAGTCAAGCAGTCAAAAACACTTTATAAGGAATGCTTATGTCGTTCCAAAGCTGCGAATTTAACTTTAACGCTAAGCGTAAAAGGTAAGTATGTACGTAGATCACAAAATAAACTCCCAGCGATGCTGTTTTCGTAATAAAATGATTATTGCGGACTGTGACGTACGAACTAAATGGAATTTATTTTCGAATCCATAAAGAAAAAGACCCGCAAACAAAAGCTACCTAGTATCGGTACGTTGAGGGGAAGCTTCCCCAAAACTGAAGGAAGGGCGAGAGACTCGTCTTTCCTGTATTTATTTTGATGTGGGTTGGTACCCCTACTCTCGGACTGAGAGTTGTTGTCCCGGATGTCCAAAATGTGAAATCAAAATAAGGGTTTCGCAAGTGCGCTCGATTAGAAATAAATGTTGTACCCCAAAATTTTAAAACCATATTCAAGTTTATTTTACACAGAAATAAAATATTCCAGGGCTGGCAATATGAAAGAACAATAGTGAGATTCGGAAAGGGCACGTTCTACAATGTCGGATAGAGAAAGGAAAACTAAGTCCAGAAGTGATTTCTGAATTTTTTTCTTCCCTTAATGGAGCTGGCAAAAACCTTCTATTTCCGTGGGTTTATTAACCCACTCTAGTCTTTTATTAGGGTTTCGCGACTAAACTCAAATTTTGTTTTTTAGTAAGTCGAATAGGACGCGAAAAGAAAACTGACCGCTCCCGTTACGGTCCTACCTCCCGTTGGATAGAGATTTTTGACATTTTTCGTCCGGACCGCGAACCCAATTTTACTGATTAAAAACCCATCGATTCCGGCAGCTCACTCCCGTTACGCGGTCGAAAGTTGGAATTCCGGTGCCAAGGATAGGACGTGGTTGCGTCTTACGGGCTAAGTTTTTACCGATTAAAATTTTTGTTTGGTTCTTGATCCCAACGTCGGACGGACTTGGATTAGGAAGATAGGGATACACCGTAAGAGCCAAAGCAGCGTTTGAAAATTTGACTAGCCAGGTAGCTTGATTTCCAAGTGTGCGAGAATTGCATTGCCAAATACTTCCGTTTTAAATTTTGCACCTGTGAGACAGGAACCTCGTCAGCACCTTGCAGAAGTGAGGTGCATTCAAGTCTTTCTTTATATTTCTGAAAGAAATTTTAATTTCTATTTGCGTCGAAATTAAATTCAGGTTGGAATTTTCAA
>CAKNWW010281272.1:1115-25008 GCA_932074435.1 Andricus kollari
AACAATCGTCTTAATATTTTTTTTTGAAATTCGACTTTACCTTTCTGATTGCATCTTTTATTTGTATTTGTATTTTTTATACTAAAATTTAAAACTTGCAAGCTACTTTCACACTGATTAAACAAATTTTCATTAATTTAATTCTTAACTAGTTTTCATTTTCGATACACTTGCAAGAAGATAACAAATTTGCCAAAGCTTTAATTTTATTAATAAATTATTCAGTGATTGCAAATTTTGTTTTATTCAACAATAACCACGTAAATGATGTTACTTTTGTCTAATATTAACAAACAGAGAAAAGCTTGATAATTTATAAATAATTACAATATGGACCAATTTTCTTTCAAATGTATAATGATTTAGTAGATATTGTTTGAAGGATTTTAAATAAGAGTTTACAATAAGGCAGTGTCTATGTGTGCCGAAAAATCCATCTATTTGTACCGAAATTTCGGTACATTCCCTTTTCCAGGTCTCGCTATTCATACCGAGATTTCGGTTTACGTAGCCACGGCCTTAAAATAAATTAATAGAAAACTAAATAAAAATATTTCAATCCTTTTTAACCTGAAAATCTTTAATATTTATGTATTCTGAAAAGAATTTTGTATGTAAGAAATTCAACTCTAAAATTGAGCAAATAAAATACATGATTTTTAAATATAAAACAGAAATTTATGATTAAATACGCCATTTTCAGGAAAAGGTTACTTTTTATCAGAAAGCACAGAAACCAGCTTTGAAAATAAAAATTTATTCGTGAATCCAAAAATACCACAAAAAGATAACAGAGCAATGCAAATCATGATATCTCTCGGTTTAGAAAATTATTCTTTAGAAGTAGTGATATACGTTGAAATATGCAATAAAATCGGAAAGTTAACCTCAAAATTGAAAATCGACACGCATGTTCAAAAAAGTGAAATATTGCAATAAATTTTCTACTCACCAAAATTTTTTTTCGGAATGGAAGTTTTGTGTTTCTTAGAAGGTAAAAACCGCCTCATCGAAGTCTTCTAGCTTCACGTTCAGACTCGAGGAGGGTTAGAAGGTCGCCTTCTCGAACCGGGCCTTTCACGTTCCTGATGATTTGTCGGTTCTGTTCACCCAAAAACTCGACTTTTACTTGGGTACATTGTCCCTGGGATCCAGTACGTCCCAAAACTTTGATTACACGTGCCAAAACGACGGGTTTATCCATGGTTTTTTAGTGTTTCCACGTGTCTCGAAACAGTCACTTGACCAAAAGAGCGTTTCACGCGGAAAAAGATCCGCAGCTGCGCCTCGTGGCTTTTGCTTGCCTGCCAACTTCCGTAAACTCAAAAATAAAACAGTAACCAATGAAAACACACATTCGGCTGTAAGAGGCATTCCCATTGGCTGTGCCACCCAACTTAGGGGAAATACGATCATCAATAAATTTTAGGTTATGGACTAAAAAAATTTGAGAGACTTCCGACGATTACGATTGGTCGAATTTATCACGTGGGAAAAAGGCGCGAGATTTAAATTATGAACATTGCGAAATTATTTAGAAAATTAAAACCAGGTATTTTAAAAATTAATAAAACAGATATTTACATATCAATTATATATATTTCTTCACGCGCTTTCTTTCGATCTTAACACTGTACAGCACACTGCGCAATCGTCATTCTACATTTCAGAGCTAATAAATGCAATGTATGGTAATTAAAATACATTATGATACACAAAAAGTCAATATTTCGTTTTTCATGATTGAGAAAAAAATTCAGCTATGTGCGCGAAACTTCTGTATTGCGCCAAATCAGACATTAAATTTTAATTATAACCAAACATAAGAATAATCTTGCCCCTGACGTAAACTCTAGTCTGTAACTTACGGCAGACGAAAATTCTTGCGAATATTCATTAATAAATCGTTCGCTCGAAAAATTGACTCCGCAAATTTAGAAAAAAATTTAATTACAGAGTAATTTCTTCACGATCACATTTCTTTTTAACAATCAAGCGTGATTACGCACTAAATAATTAAAACAGATTCAAGCTTCCTACATTGCACTGTTTTTTCTTAGAAAAAACATTAAAGGCCAAGCTTTTTTTGGAATTAAGACTTGTATTCAAACGACTTTTGTAATTTGTATTCACTTTGAAAATATTTACAGTTTTAAAAAACGATTCTTTTGATAATTTTCTGGGTTTAAAGAAATGCTTTATTGCTACTGAGAAGTAGACTTTATGAAACTTTGGCAGTATTTTCTTTATAAGAGATGCTCGAGTGAAGCCAAGACAAAATAAGTTCAATAAATTTCATGAATTTTATGAAATGACTTTTTTAGGATTCTTGCTATCTCTCAACTTTACAGTCTACGTGTTGTGCGTTTGCGAAGATTCTTCTGCAGGCTTTCGACGGTTCAGTTTTTTTTTCTTTCCAAGGAAAAGATAATATGATCCTGTCTCCGAAAATTTTTCGCAAATGCCTATTTTAAGTCTCTGGTCCAATCGTAGCTACAATTATAGAAATACAGATTGTAGACAAATTATTGTCAGTTTAACGCTCCATTCCAATATTTGTATGACTCGAGGTTTGGACGGTTTTCCCAGTATTGAAAAATGAAAATCATACATTAATTGTTTGCGAATTGTAAAAAATACGTTTATGAATGAATAAATTTCTCAGGATAGAAAAATAAACTTTAAAAAGCTGTGAATAATAAATACTGGGCTTATTTTCAAATCTGATTCTCGCATCAGACGCTAGTTTACAAACGTTTCCGTTTCTACCATCAAATCCTATTCATAAGTCTAAAATACTTTGCAGAAATTCAACAAAGTTACACACTAAAAACCCATTCAGGAAATCTAAACACATTTTTTATGAAATAGTCGATAAGATACTCTCAGTAACTAAGGAACAGAAATGTTATCAGAATATTATGTTCGTTCATTTGCGCTTATCCAGGGTGGCCACTCAAATCCTAGATAAAAGTTCCCTGTCATTTTCCACAGTGAAGACATGAAGATTGAAAATTTTTTAACTGAAACTTCTTTACATTAAAATAATTGTTAATGTACAGGATTCAAAATCAAATAATTTGAAATTAAAAACCTATAGAATAAAAAAATCTCAAATCACTCTTGAAATTTGACAGTTTTAAATTGGTACATAAAACCTTCTAAAATAAGTAATTTTAACAAAAAAAAATAAAAGTGAAACTAAGAAAATCTTAAGTTGGAACTATGTATTACTTTAAACTCAATTTATTCAACATTGAATAAACAAAATTATTATGATTTTTCAATTATAAATGTTTTTCATTTAAAATTAAGAGTTAAAAAATTGGTAACGTCAGTGGGTTAAAACTAAATATGTATTTTAAATTATTATAGGCTCAAAGATCAAACAAATTTGATACTTAAAGCAGTATCAAAAAAGAAATGTAAACAGTTGAAAATTAAATAATTATTCAAAGTGCGATGATTTCAAAATTTTTAAACTAGAATGTTGAACATTTCATACAGTAACCGGCCAGAATTATAGTCCACTAAAAAAACTTGCATCAAAAACATGCCTCTTTTTTCGTGGTTATCTCGGCGATAAATTAAGTTAGAAGGATTTAAAAAACAGGCCTTATGGAAGCATGCAATTCGTTATTTATCCAAAAAAAGGAAAAAATTGCAAATAAATTTATCCTAAATTATTAAAATAATGTGTTTATAAAAACGATTTCCGAAAGGATACTTTAAAATAATCATAAAAACAATGTAAATTATTTAACGAAGAATCACATAATCTTTATAAATTATTAATTTTACTAACTCCATGTTATTGAACATATTTCAGATTTAAACTACTTCTTAAATACAATTTTCACCAATTTGGGAACTCTAACTTGCATTCGATTTTCACTCGTACGATTAAAATATTAATCTTAACTTTAATTACCTTTATTGTTACGTTTCTTATTACTGCCTAATTTAATAAAAAAAATGTCTGATGAGAGCCTCAATGTTACAATTCTAAATTTGGAAGGTTTTGAGGTTTTATGAAAACTGCACCATTTTCATAAGATTATGACTATTATTGTAAAGTTGTGAGTTTCAGTTAGTACATACAAGTTAGAATCACAAAACTTTTGAAAGCGTGCGTTACTTAAGTTTTGATTTCTTTGCAGAAAATGTTTGAAACGTACAATTATTAATTAAAATGACTACTTTCAAAACAGGATTGTATTATATTTATGACACTAATTAGGTCAAATGAATAGCAACCTTTAAATCATCTGAGGAAAGGATTGCCATCCATAATTTGAACTTCTACAGCGAATTATTATTTTAATTTACTGAATTACAGATTTTCCGTGCGGCGTTTTGAAAGATTTGTTGTATTTTTTATTAATTGAACATACTTCTTACTGAAAATTATAAAAAAGTCACAGTCAATACACAAATTCCGTAATTTCTTATTTTCTTCTCGGTCTAGTGGCCACCTTGTTATCGGTTCAGAAGAACATTTCACGCACACCGAGACTCATTCGACAAATTTACAAGCTAGAGGAATATCTTCTCTTAAATAAGTTTCGAAGAAAAATAGGCAATCTAATATCTTAGCTATTTTGTCTTAAATTTACTTCATGTTTATTACCTAAGCTCTTTACCCTCTCCAGTATATATAGCACTCTATAAATTCTATAAAACTTTAAGATTAAGCTAAAACAGTAAAAAAGCCGAACTCGGCTTAAAAGCTTAGTAAAAACTCGAAAATGTGATGATCTTAAAAAAGGATTTTGCAAGACTTGTTATGAAATTTAAAGGATAAGAAACTACTGGAGATGAGTAAGGAACAAATATCATTTGCCCTACAACGAAGAGATAAGAGCCGAGATCGGCGTATCACGAAAGTGAGAGCGTGTCAAAATTCGGAATTTGATTTTATTATCTCGCCTCGCATTCGTCAACAGCGTGGTGGGAATTTTGTGAAAGCTTCTACACACGTAGAATGTAGATTCACTTTTTTCACTCATAAGCGCTGAAAAATAACGTCCGTTGCTCTTCCCTTGATGTTGAGGTCGATTTTTATAAGCTGGATTCTAATTATGTGCTTCAACAACAGTTTTGCAAATACTAGTTACAACATCAAATCAATCAACGGTCTAGTGGATTAACTATGTCCGAAGGCATCGTTACTGCCAGAGATTCGTCGATAGAGTTTGGCCAGGTAGAGCTGGGGGGGCTGGTTTACTAGGGGCGGGAAAACCAACTCCGTTTAGAGAAAGACCTGACATTTGTTGCTGCAGCTGAAACAAAATTACGATTATAGTGTTTTCTATATGTTTTTATTATATTTGCAGATAAGAATCCTGTGGAAGTTTATTGAGTGTCATGTAAATTCTAAATTTAAAGAGTTTAAAGCTGAAAATTAAAAGTTCTGAGAAGACTTGAAAACGTCGCATTAGTCCGATGAAATTATAAAAACAGTCGCATAAACTTATTAAAGACGCTATAAAAAAAGCATCATCAGATACGCAAATATGAAGACATTAATAAAAAAGTTTCACATACAGAATTCCAATTTGTAATATTTTTGTTTTCGACGGAAAAAATTTAATTAAACATACGACTTATGGAAAATAATAAACAAAACACTTAAAATGTTTTCTAGTAGAAAATTCTATGGCTTTGCAAATTGTATCTGCACAAAGGAAATACAATTTTCAATTTAAACATAAACCAAAAATTGCAAAGAAATTCTATTGAACAATATTGATTATTTTGTAGGCCATGCCTATGTGTACCGAAATTTCGGTACAAATAGCCGCATTTTTTCGGTACGAATAGGGGGAGCTGGAAAAGGGGCTATTTGTATCGAAATTTCGATACGAACAGCCGGATTTTTGTGTAGACACACCCATATTTGTACTGAAATTTCGGTGCGCGTAGATACTTCCTATTTTGTATTCTATGTACGTATTTTGGATTTCTGAAGACCGAATCCATTTCAAATCAGGCAGGTTCTACACTTGAAGTCTCAGAATCTCTTGGGGAAAAAATATGTTGCTTTTTAGAGGGAATTAGAGGAATTAGAGGCGATACGTATTTTTACGATTTGAGAAAAGAATTTGTGTACGAAGTTATGTTTATTGGAATTTGTTGCTTTATTTTTCAAAAAAAAACAACAATTTTTTCTTTAACCCTTTCAGGGGCAGTGGGACGTATACGTCCCACTTATTTTTTCGCAGTTTTTCAAGCATTTCTGATACATTTCACCTTGCTTAATGCACAATTATTTGATTTTAGACTCTTCTGGGCTCATGTAAAATAATTATCATGAAAAACTGTGTAAAATTGTTAATAAACAATTTGTTATCAATAATTTAAATCGAAAAAAAATCACTTTTTCCGAATAAAATCGGCTGTTTATAAAGTACTAGTCCTATAGCTATGAAAAAATTTGTCCAGTTAGATAACACGTAGAACTGTAACATATATTTTTTGCAGAATTTTCGGCAGGCTAGTTTTTTTGTTTCATTTTTTGAATTCATAACAAATTACGATTTTTGACGAGTTTTCGGGCTAAGTGCATGTAATGTACCGTATTTATGATCGATTATTAAATCGCAAAAAAAATGTTTTTCGGGCCACTGATTGAGAATATAATATCAAAATTTCAAAATTCAAAAAGGCGGATTCAAAATGACGGTTATATTAGTGCAAATTTGCAATTTTTTGCAATTGCTATGCAAGCTAGTGTATGGAGGTTTTTCAGGTCGCTGATTACAAATCTGATGCCAGAATTTCAAAATTCAAGAAGGCGGATTCAATACAGCCTGCACGGCATTGGAGTGGGGACAGTCCAAAAAATACCCATACAGCAAGTTTTGTGCAAATCGTTCGAAAAATGTCAACATTAGAGTCACATAGTCGCCATATTGGATCCGCCATTTTAAATTTTGCAATTCTGATGCCAGAATCGTGATCAGCGACCCCGAAAACCCTTAAGTTACCACAAAAGCAAGAATTAGTTTTACAGAAAAATGTGACCCTGAAAGGGTTAAACTTATATAACTTTTGACTTGATTGGGATATTTAAGATTTCTTTTCAGATTCTGTTAGAAAAACCACACCTATATTTTTTCCCAATTTTTTTTTTAAATTTGTACTATCATAAAATAAAATTGAATTTTCGCATTGTTTTCAAACAGCAACATACGAAAATATGTGAACAAAATAATTGGCACAGTTAAAAAACTTATACAAAAAGTTCCTTTACTCAAAGGAAAAACAAGAAAAATGCGAAAATTCGATTTATGAAAAAAAATTGTCCTGGCCAAAAAAGTTATTTAGCCCACATAAAACTTACAAGGTATTTTTTATGATAGTGCTAATTCAAAAAATTGGCAAATAATATAAGTGGGTTTTTTGAGAAAATCGACTTTTAATATTTTCAGAAAAACGGCCGCCATTTTGATAATTTTGATTTTCCAATTTTTTCGCGGATTTTGAAAGAAGGCGATAAACTCTCAAAGAATCTGAAAAGAAATTTTAAACATCCTAATTAGGTCAAAAGTTGTATGCGTTTAAAGAAAAAATTGGAATTTTGTTGAAAAACAAGGCAAAAAATTCGAATACGCATAATTTCGTAAAAAAAATTTTGTTCAAAAATTGCAAAAATACGTATCGCCTAATTCAAGTGTAGAACCTGCCTGATTTGAAATGGATTCGGTCTGAAAAATTAAAAAAAAATGTAAACTTCAATTATAAGACCCTATTTTGTAAGTATTTCATGAAAGTATTGTTTTACGAAATATTTATATTAAATATATATATATATATATATATATATATATATATATTTTTTTTTTTTTAATCCAATTGCGTTCTGCATAGGTAATTTAAATTATTATATTTTTTTTCATTTCAAAACGGGCACGATGTGCATGCTGATGTCACAAATTCGTTGCTCGGCGAAATATGTGGTAGAATATTTTATTGTATTAAGAAAAATACGATTATAGCAGACTTTATTCATATTTTCGCGAAAATTAAAAAAAAAAAAAAACACACACACAAGATGAAAAGTGCTTACTGACTTTTTTTAGAAGTTTTCGTGGGGAAGAACTTTACTCTTTTGACTTTTCTTTTCTCGTCTCGCTATTCCAAAAAATGCGAATTTTCATCTTTCACAAAAAGAAATCCAATTTTATCTTCACAAAGACGCGGAAACAAAATAAACTGTTATGGGATATATTCACCATATTAGTAATATCTCTTTAAAATAAAAAAAACTTGAATAATGTCTATATTAGTTTAAATACTAGAACAGTTAACAAATTTCGCCAAGAACTTATTCTGTGACATCAGCATGCACAACCTATCCAATTTGAAATGAATCCACCTTAAAAATGAATACAAATTATTTTATTTAAAATATTTTAATTTGAAAATTATTCATTTTCGAACGCTTTTATTTCAAAATTGTGTAACTGCAAACGCAAATAATAATAAATTTTGAACATGACTGAAGTTCAAAAAGGTCTAATGAACGCATTTTGTATTGTTTTTTAAACTAGAAACATTGTTAAAATATTGGTTCATTTAGATTAAAAATAATATAGTATTTAAAAGAAACGTGACTGAAGTTCAAAAAGGTCTAATGAACGAATTTTTAATTGTTTTGTAAACTAGAAACATTGTTAAAATATTGGTTCATTTAGATTAAAAATAATATAGTATTTAAAAGAAACTTATAATGCCTTTTTTATTTGTAGCTGGAACAATGTTTTTAGATAAAATATATAATTTGGAAAAACACTTCCTTCATTTGGATATTCAGAATTTTCGGCACATTAATTTTGAACACTTAGAATTTACATTTGATAAATTAAGGTTAAAATTTGAGACAGTATAATTGAAATTTGAAATTAATCCTTTTTTAATAAATGAATTGTAAATTCTTCGATTTCGAACGTTTTGAACTTGAAAATCTGCAACTATTAAGACTGGCGATTTTAAATAACATTTTAGAATCTTCAAGGATGCAAACCAATTACAAGTAGTTAAATCAACTATAATAAGTTATTAACGTTTTTTAATTAAGTTGGTACATTTTTTAAGTACTGAATTTCAAACAATACAAATGTGTAAGTATTAATTTTAATAAATTAATTGAAACTAGTGAACTAGTGAGAAACAAACCTGAGGTGCAACTCCAGAATTTTGTAGCGGTTGCGCCGGCAAATTAAAAAAGGGATTACTGCCTGGGGCTGGTAAAATATTGGGAGTAGTCATCATTCCACACCACGAATTATTACCCGTTACGTTACTTTGTCCAAGAGGATTCATCTATAAAGGGAAATATAATAGTTACTTACAAACAGTACATTTATGCCTGCTACCAACATTCAAAGTTCAAAAAATTTTGAATGTTTTAATCTAAAATTATTCGGGTTCTAACATTTTAATTAAAAACGATAAATTATTTCCACTTGCAAGATATGTTAAAAAAAAACAAGAGAGAATAACAAAAGAAAGGGATAAAATAAGAAAAAAGTGAATAAAAGTTTGAGAAGTGACTTGTGAGAGAGATTAATTAAAGCTAGCAAATTGTTATAATTTTAAGTATGGGTCATTCGAAAATAGATCTCTGGACGTGGTTGCGACGTAATTTATTTATAAGTGCTAATATTCCCTTTCTAGAAATTATTTTTAAATGTTTGTGCGCGCTGCAAAAATGGCATGTGCACTATATCACAAAGTGCTGTTATTTTAGATGAAAACGTAAAATAATTTAATCAAATCAAAATTATATTATCGTTTACAAAATTGAACTTTCATTTAGAAAGAAAACATTACAATTTAAGTAAAAATTTCAATACAAGTAGTAAATTCAAAATACTGTATCGAAAGGTCAAATTTTGAGGTTTTCAACTTCATATTTCTCCGTCATTATTATGTGAAAATCATAAAATTTAACTTTATTCTAAAGATATATTCCTACTATTAATGATTTTCGTAATTTTGTTTAAATTCGATGAAGATAGTCCATTTTTATTTAATTCAAAAAATAAGACAATAAGACAGAAGTAAGCTACTTGAATTCGATTGCTTTAGTATACATAAAGGTATCTAATTCTCTTAAATTTTGATTAAAACTAATGATATTAGGGACATATCTTTAGAATATAGTTGAATATCATTATTTGTACATAATAATGACGGACAAAGAGCTGGTTGAAAACCTCAAAATTTTACATTTCGACGCAGTATTTTAAATTTACTTTTTGTATTGAAATTTGTACTTAAACTAAAATGTGCTTACTAAATGACTGTTTAATTCTGTAAATGAAAAATGGCACATGTTATTTTAACAGCATGGACCAACATTTAAAAATCATTTTTAGAACGGGAAACAAATATGAGCACGTATAAATAGTAACATTCAAGTCTGCGAACATTTAGAAATATGATATTTCAATTTCCAATTTTTTTAACAACATCGCAACCATGTCTGGACGATCTATTCTGGAATGACTCCTATAGTATAAAACAAGTTTTATGAAGATAAATATAAATCTACATACAATTTGAGCTTGCATGTTCACAGAAGAGTTCATTTGTCCTATCGCGATCGGATTAGCACCCATATTGCCCATTTGTGGATTCATGCATATTTGAGGCATCTGATTCGTGGCCTGCATCCCCATTTGAAAGGGTTGATTAATTTGCTGACTTGGAAAACTATTTTGAGTGAAAGCTCCCACATTTTGTTGTGCAAACTGCTGCACTGGCATCTGTTGCGTGAACATTCCACCTGAAAAATAAGTGATCAAAAATGACAAAAAATCTTCGAAACCTTTGCGAAATCTTTGAAATATTTTGAAATAGGGTCAATATGGGTAAGTGTGTAGGGAACTGAGATGCTTTTGATAGAATCCATTACACATTAGGCAACAAGCATTTTTCCGAATGGAGAAAAAAGTTTTCCACAAATTAAACCTTCTATAAGGAAGACATCCTGTGAGTTTTATATGGGCTAAGCCATTTTTCTAGGCAGGAGAATTTTTTTCATAAGATCGAATTTTCGCATTTTTCTCGGAAACAACGAAAGACACAACAAAATTTTAACGTAAAAATTTGTATACCTAGAAAAGTTCTACATAAAAATATATCTTGCTCTTTTGTGATATTTTGCATCGTTTACGAAGAAAATTTAAAAATTATATTTTCAGGACAAAAAAAATTCTCCTGGCTTAAAAAATGATTGAGCCCGCATAAACTGATATGATGCCTTCCGTATATAAGTAGAAACTTTTGAAAAATATTGTACAAAATAAAAAGGTGGCCTTTTCTAAAAAAAAATCTTCTTTTCATATTTTTTAAGATTCACACAAAAAAAAGATGTGGAATTAACGTTTACGAATGTGAAATTGGTAGATCTAAGTTTTTTTTTTCTCTTATATCACTTAACCGCAATTATGGAAAATCTGTTATAGGTGACACATTATCAAATAAAATGCAAAGTATTTCTCCACTCACATGTTTGCGAATCGGAGAATTAGAAGCAAAGAGTTCAAAGATCTTTTTTGCAAAATTTGAAACGATAATATTTTTAAATGTTTGAAATAATATTATTCAAATCACACTTATCCGTATTGACCCTATTTTCAAATCTTTGTTCTTTCGGAATCTATTAGATCTTCCTGAAATCTTTTGATCTCTTTGAGATCATGTTATCTGGTGTACACTCAAAAGTCAAGTGTCAACCTCTCGTTGTAAATTTTTAAAAATTCCCAAAGGTGAAATTAAAAAATTATAAACGAACCAGTAACTCCGAAAAGGGATTGTTGTTGATGACTTGGTGTGCCATAAAGTGCTAGAATACTATCCTTGGTCATTTTGCTTTTTTCCTGGGCAGAAGGAGCCGTTTGATTGAAAAAACTCTCTTCTTCCGATTTTCCGACTGAACTGTCCGTGGCTGTCGTTGTAATAGTAGCGCCGTTGTTCGTGGAAGTAGATGAGGGTGTAGCAGATAAGAATGAGGTGAAAATATCGTCTCCAGAACTAGAACCATTCGCAATATTTTCGTTTCCTGAGGCACCTGTTGACATAAAACAGCTCTTATATCTACGAAGAATATTTGCTGTAAATTTAGACTTAAATCGTCAAATTTAAAGTACCGAGGCCTAAGAGGTCGAGAGTACCACCACCAGAATTGCTGATTCTATTTGGTTTCGGACTGACGGAACTTCTCGGTTTCGGCAACTGAGGTACCACTTCTGGGGTTTTAACCGGGGGCAGAGAATTTTGTACCGCGTTCGATTTTATACCTTCTTTTTTGCGCCGACGTTGCTTTTCTGCTTCTTCGTCTAATTCCTTGTCCCAGTTTATCTATGAACGATACAAAATTTAAAATAATTAGATACGTAATTTTGACATAATTAATTACGTTGCATTCAATTTATATCTTGTAAGGCTTTAAAAAATACCTTCAAATTTAGATGTTTGATTAAAAATAGTTTGTATACCTTTGGCAATGATGGAGGAACCCATTCCCTAGCAATATACTTTTTATGTTCGTATTTTGCACGAATGAAACTTTCAAGACTACAATCAGTCTGAGGTCTGCGAAAACTGTCTGGGAGATTTGCTTCGTACACAGCCCTGGCTCGAGAATTTCCCATTTGTTGAAGACTCTATGAAATTGGTATAAAAATTACAGAGGATTTGATTTTCAGCTAAAATCTTGAAGGTCGTAAGAAGGTGATTGAATAAATTTGAAATTAATGATTTTATTATACTACGGCACGCAAGAAAGGAGAATTTAGTTTCTTTCGAGGCTGAGACAATAATATGATGGTGATAATAGTGGCCATATATACTGAAGATTCAAAAATATACAAAAATAATGTTGATAGAAAGCAGACAAACCTAATTTTTGTAAAAAAAAAAACATAGAACTTACGACAACTTGTTCGGGAGTCCATGTGTCCAAATTAACAGACTTCACTTTGCTTATGTGAACCCCGAGGTTCCTGTGAATTCCAGCACATCGAATGCATAAAAATATTCCCAAGTTCCAACTTGCCCATCTTGGTCCTGCAATAAAAGATTTTGAAAACAAACAATTAGAATTAATTAAAATGAACATTAAAAAGGGTTAGTGAAAAAAGTTTTAGCTTATTGGCTAATTGCATTCTCTTCAATAATAAAAATGACTGATATTAAATCTCTTTTTACAGAATCGAAATATTTTTTTAAGAATTTAGAGAGACGAAAGAGATTTACTTATTACATACCTTTACAAAACAGAAGCTAATCAAAGAATATTAAGTGAAAAGTTTTAGAATTACAGAATTTCAGATGCAAGTCTTCAAAGTAAAATATTTTTTATATTATTGAACCATTCAAAATTAAAATTGAATAATTTAAAATCTAGAAGCCTTCAATATTCAAAGTTAAGGGACTTTTTTCAAGCATTCAACATTAAATAAAGGGTGGCAGTACAGAACTAGACAACCAACATTTTTTCGAAAATGGTTTTATTGCATGGAAAATTCTTTAAAAATCAAATACACGTTGTGATAAAAAGATTTGTTCGAATTCTCATGTTTCAATAAAGTAATAAACAAATTCAATTAAAATTTTAGTAAAAGTTTTAGCGTCGTATTTCAGTGTAGCTAACAATAATTTTTTTCTTCCCTTCACGATATTTTTTAAAATCATTATCATTTATTGAAAAAATGCCTCTTTTTATAGTCCTTTCACCGAATAATATTCTATCGCAGTGCGATACCGTCATACTAAACTTTGATTTTCTTGGAAGAGAATAATTTGTATAGTATCAAACAGTTGGTTCACTTTTTTACATTGAAACTTTTTTACTCTCATTCAGAAACTCAATATCTCGGGAGTAAGTTTTTATTTTTTATTTAAACTGAAGATTACGTTTCTTATGCCAATCCGCAGCCTAGCCTGATATAATTTGTGGTCAGTGTCAGTTTGATATTGTCAGCTGACACATCTATTTATTCTTTGAAAATGAATTACTGTTTCTAATCAAATTTTTTGGGCTTAAATCAGCAATATGTCATCTCGAAAGTGGACTTCTGTCTTATCTTTAAATAGTGATTTCGATTTTACAGAATGGTTTTTTCGCTTTTCTGAAAAATTCCGATTTTGTTGGTTATCTAGTTCTGTACTACTGCCTTCAAATAACATTTACTTTTGCATATTTAAAAAGACCTTGATATGTTTGAGATTTCGAAAAGGCTACTATTACGGAATTTTCCGTGAGACTAACCCTATTCCGGCTGGTTCAGGGTCAGTTAGTTTAAACAAAATTCCGTAATACGACCTTCAAAATATTGAAATCATTTATCATTTTAAGCGTTTTATTTGATAAATTACTCTATTTAAAAATGTGCACAGTTGTGCAAATACTTAAATTCCTCAAATTTTTAGTTGTTTCTAATTTGAAGATTTAAAACATTTTGAATTCATAAATAATTTCTGCTTGAAAGTTTTAGTTCTGTAAGTACCAAAGTTCAAATTCTTAAATCTGTTTATTTTTGAATGTTTTCAATTTCAAATTAGACTTTTATGATTTTGAAATTAAGATTTTTTTAAATTGTCCCTGATGTAAAAGTCTCAAAGATTAATTAAATAAAGTTGAAATAGTAACAAATTTATAATTATTGCAATGTATACTGATACTAATAAATAAATAATAATAATATAATAAGCATGATAATAATGGCAAGAAACAGGTTAATTAAATACATTGTCAAGGTTATGCAACGAACATATATATTGATATACTATTTATTTACATCATCTGAAAGCAATTTTCATTTGCAAAATACGCCTCCTTTTCAAAGCTATAGATATAGAACAATAACGAAACTAAATAGAAGTTTCAGAAAAAAAAACACATTTTTCCAAAAGAGCGAGATTATTTTTTGCTCCGAAATCAACCTGATCACATAAAAAAATCCGTATTCCCTATTGCCAAAAATAAATTACACAGGCGTGATAAGATTTAAATAACTGTCAATAATGACGTTTACGAGTTTAGTGTCAAATCAGCAGGCATGAATTTGACAAGAGTATTATAAAATCCCAATCCCATGTCAGGAAATTAGGTCGTTGGGTCGAACGAATAAACAAAGCCGGGGGGTAATGATCGACTTTATCATTTTAAAAATCCTGAACTTTTTCTTTGATAATAAAATTAATGAAAACCTGAAGTTCACGAACCTTTGGCATCACAGTCGACACAATACTTGTTGTCTTCATCGCGAAGCATCTGATTGAGCAGGTTTTGACACTTGTCTTGAATCTGTTTGGTACGCTCCTTTTCAATGCGAGTCGTCATTTTTACGTCCCGTTTTTAAACCCTGGTACGAAAAGATGAAAAAAAGGTTTCAAACGAACCACTGAATTTAATTTTTATGAATCAGGATGCATCACGAAAGCCAAAATACTGAATATAAAAAACACACAACTGACCACGAAGACAAAAGTTGACAAGACACAACGAGGGACACCGACCATTGAACTTGTCGGAAACGCGCCAATCATATTGCAAGTTTCAGGGGAAGGTACAGTTTCCGTTGGTGACGTGAAAATAGCGGTCTTTTTGAAAGATTAGTAATTTACCTGAAATTACGGTAAGTTTAAAAGATTTATTAATATTAATGTTTAACAATTTAATATTTTGATTTTCAGATACATTTTCCCGATAATAAAAGTGGAGAGAAATAGTCGATTATATTTTAAAAAATTATTATAATAATTAACTTACAGGATTTTTTTACAAAACGCTATATAAAGAAGTTTTGTATATTTCTTTTTGTTCTTTTCCTGAAATAACAAATATTAACTCAATCATTACATTCTATTCATTTTATTATTATTGTATTGTTAATTTAAAAATGAATTGATGTTAAATTAATCTGGCAGAAAAGTATTCAATCTGAAAATATACTCTTATAAATTATATATTAATTATATGTATATTTTTATATGAAGTTTGTTATCTAATAGAAAAATAAATAAATTGAGAAACACAGTGTTATAGTTTAAAACCATATTTAATATATTTTCTAAATAAATATCACGAAAAGTAACAACCTGAGATCTGCATTTTGAAAAACTTGAGTAAAAATCACATAGGTAAATAATTACAAATATCTGTAAATACTTTTTTTTAAACGTCCAGAGGATCTTAAATACATTTTTACAAATAATTATCCTTTCTTTTGCAGGGCTACCTTTTTATATAATTACTTTAAGAAAATATATACTTTTCCTACAAGTGAAAGATTAAATTATTTCCAAACATTTTTAAAGCTTGAATTCGTAATCACGAATTAACGATCCCACGTCGTCTAAAATATATTTCATGGTCCTTTTTCGTCCGCATGTAAAATATGTTTCTGGGATCTTTTGGACTTAAGTATGAACACTGTAAAAGGTAAAAAAATCATTAATTTGTATGGAAGAAAATAGTAAAAGTATAATAGAAAGCAAAATCATCTTTGAAGAAAATAATTTATTGAACGAAAATTTATTCCCTTTTTAAAGCTTTACACACCCCAACGCTGTTTCTCAATGCAATGGCGTTTGGCAACGCCTCGTTTAAATTCTTTTCACGGTCTCCGTGATCTGGATGTGTTGATAAAAGAGCCGGTGGCTCATTCTCGATTTTTAATTCCGTTAACATCCTCATCATGCCCCAAAAAACGACAGCTTCCCGAACATCGAAGCATGCCTACAATGACATCATTGTAAATTTAAATAACTACTTATAATTCGTCAATCTATAGATATTATATTTTTATTGATAAAAGTGTGGAAACTTTTTCAAAAGTTCAATAACTGTCAAGGGATAAACAAAAAGTTTAATGATTTCAAAATATTTCAGAAGATTTCACCACAATATGAAATATTTGGCAAAAATTTCCAAGATTTCAGAAAGGTTTAAAAGATTTTACAAAAATTTCAAACAATTTCAGAGAATTTGAAAAAGAATTTGAAAAAGATCTCGAAAATCCGTAAAGATTTCAGAAATATTTCACAAAAAATTTAGAAGATATCAAGAAATTTTCAATCTTGCAATTTCCTGGTGGAAATGTATTTTCAAAATAAAAGACAATAAAATATGCAAATTGTAATTTTTCATAAAACTTCGCAATTAGTTGTAAAATTGTATAAAAATGTCCGAATTCTAGCAAAAACTTTGCATACTTTCTAGTAGAATTATATTTGTAATTTTCTATTGTTTTTTAAAAACCCGCTAACAATTGTAGGATATTACACAAATAATTCTACTAGAAGTTATGTTCAAGTTTTTGCTAGAATTCGGACAATTTTATCAAATTTTACAATTACAAATTTTTACAAAAAATTAAAATTTTCACATTGATTTCAAGGATTTTGAAAGATTTAAATAATGTCGCAAAGATTTCATACAGATTTTAAAAAATTTCAAATATTTCACAAAAATGTCAAAGATTTCACGAAGGCACGTCAGATTTCAAACTTCAAAATAAAATGCTTACCTTTGCTGCTAAAATCAAACCTACGTCATCAGCTTCGCTTTCCAAAGCTCTACTGTAGGGTAAATTGTGTAAAATGTTGATAAAGGACTGTCCCAATATTTGCAAGATGAACGCTACCATATCCGGGAAAAATGCCCATAAAAGAGCAATTGGTAAAGCTAGAAGAAGGTCTATTATAACACCTCTCGAAACTTGCTCCATCTAAGATTTTTAATATTTAGATTACACATTACATCTCAATTTTCATACCAAGATATGATTATATTTGTAAAAAATGTTCATCGACAAAATAGATTTACAAAATTGATTAATATAATAAAATTACCGAATGGTTTAACAATTCGTGAGCCATTTCGTGGGACAAAATTATGGCCAGTTGATCGTCATTTTCCACCAATTTGAGGGCCCCCAAGTAAACGAAAATACTTCCTCCCTAAAATAAGAATTTTTTTAGGAATATTGAAAACACAAGAAATTTTATTAATAAGTTTTTTATACCGGAAGGACAAATGCATTCTTTGCTGAGCCATCCACGACTGTAAGACTCCATTGTTTTTCTTTAACTGCCTGTAAGTCCTGATTCGCAAGTAGTAATCTTCGAGTTATCCTGATGAGTCTCTGATAAACAGGATGGCTTTCAGGAACTAGTTGTCCTTTACTCATCTCTAAGTGCTTCAAACAAAATGGATACATTAATTTAATTTCAATTTATTTTATTACATGGAACTTCAAATAAATTTGTATTAGATAATCAAATTTGTTAGCAACATATTCTAGACGTACCTGTTCAAGAGTTAGTTTTGCTAACACATCCTGTTGTTCTTTTGTAAATATTATAAATCGAGAGCGTTTTGTTATCGGATCTGTTTGTAGATGAGTTATATAGTAAGTAAAAAGTGCGAACAGGAAAAACCCAAAAAATCCTGGAATCAATACAATATCTTGTTTACAATCAAGCATTTTGTAAAAATTTAAATTTATGGACCGGATCCATTTCAAATTACGTATGTTATAGACATCAAGTCGTAGAATCTCTCAGAGACAAAATATTTTGTTTTTGGAGGAAATTAGGCGACAGGTATTTTCCGATTTGAGACCCAAAAAATGTTCCAAGAAATTACGAGTATTTGAAGTTGACATCTATTTTTCAAAAAACACCAGTTTTTCTTTAAAATGCTATATCTTTTTATTTAATTCATATAATCCAATTTTATTCTTGGATTCTGGTGATTTTTACCGAAGTCTTTCTTTTACAAGTAAGACACATCATGTGAATTTCATGCTGTTCAAACCATTAATGTGGCCCTGTGATTTTTCTCGAAAACCACGAAAGATACCAGAAAATCTTCCTGCTGCGCGGACACATTCGTATCGTGCGCTTAGCGCTCGGTCCTCGTACTTCCGCTAGAATTATGTATAGACCTTCTTAAAGTAAAAGTAAAAGTATTGACACTTCTAACTTCGTAATTGTGAATTCTCTTTCGTTAAAACTCTGTCGGCTTTTACAAATCCACTCTCATCACGTGTCTCGCACTTCGCACTCGATTTAAGTATGTCTAAAACACGAAATTTTGCATACTATCTTGAACTCTATTATATTAAACGTATTCTTCATTAATTATTGTTCCACTACCTGGAACTGCTTATTCAGATATTAAAAAACTAAAGTACACATTTTATTCTTTATCATTATTTTAATAATTTGAATAATGCTGGCTGACAAACTTGATCTGAGGACGTCATCAGATTACAGACAGACAAGACGACAAACTTATCCGGATGACTAACGTCAGAATTTGAGATAAAAATTTTATAAAGGTAATTTTGTAGGTCTTTTTAAGGGGTGATACTTTGTTATAGACCTTTTATCTTATTTTGCGCTATTTTGCTATAAATTTGAATTTGTTATTTTCTTATGCTATATGTTATTTTTTGTAGAACTTTTCTAGAATGATGTGTAAACTTTTACATTAACATTTTTTTTTGTACCTTTCGTTTTTTCCAAAAAGTGCGAAAATTGAATTTTAAGAAAAAAATGTTGCTGGCCATAAAAATGGTTTAGCCCGTATAACATTCACAAAATTCAAAATTCTTCGTAAAACAAAAAATTGGGTAAAAATATAAGTATGCGTTTCGAAAGAGGAGGGTAAAGCACACTAGAATCCGAAAATAAAACGGGAATGTCTGAATTAGGAAAAAAGCTATACAAGATTTTAAAAAAAATTTTTTTTTTTTTTTTTTTTTTTTTTTTTTTAAATAGACGTCAAAATTTAAATACTCGTAACTTCGTGAAACCCCTTTTGTTTCTCAAATCGGAAAACACGTATTGCCCAATTTCATATTTAAAAAAATATATTTCGTCGCTAAATATGAGAGATTCTGCCTGATTTAAAATATGGACACGATCTATGGTTCATTATTTTTCAGTGCTTTAGAACATGAGAAGTCTATACAATTTTAGTATGATAATAATAGTAAAAAAAAGAATCTCACCATAAAGCGAGCTTTTTTTGCTCATGAGCCAATCCACATAATATTGTCGCTGCTCTGGCGATTTTCTCCTCCACCATTTTTTGAAAGATCTTCCAAAAAGGAATGCTCCAACTTGAATAACCGGACGTAAAAGCAATGCAAGAACCGGTGGAATACAACAAGGTCGAGAAGTATGAAATCCACATCGTTGTTCCGTTCCAAATTGACTAAATACTTTCGATTGAGCCTTAAATTTGTGGAGTTGAACTTCCGTGGAAATTTTCCTCACGGAAAAGTTTCGATTCGAAACAATGCAAAACACAACTTTGGCTCTGCTGCTGCGCAGATTCGCAGGGGAAATTATTCTCAGGGCAGTTAACATAGTGAAAACGCTTTTTCTGAACCAGGTACCATTATCGGAATAACTATTTTGATAATAAAGAAATATTGTAAACAAAGAATGTTATTATACTTTCCAAGTTTTCAGTTCTTGGTTATTTTATAGTTTTTCAAATTTGAGTTAACGACACTTATATGAGGAAAAATTCTATTTATCAAAAGTTAATTATTGGATAAATTATATGGGATTCTTCTTTAACATTATGAAATTTAATGCAATTTGTAATTAAGACACAGTTGAAGGGTTGCAGTACAGAACACCTGAGCTGAAGTATTTCTGAATTAAGGCGAAAAAATTACGATTATAAAAAAAATTATTCAGTTACGAGAAATAGAATGTGGAAGTTTACAATCTCAAAGTGACAGGAACCTAAAATTGGAAGTGGCTCGGTTGCGCATCACGATAAAAAGTGCAATTTTTAGTTTCAACACAAAAAAAAACTTACTCTCGAGATACTGAGTTGCTAAATTGGGAGAAAAAGTTTCATTAGAAAAAGTTAACCACTTCCGAGTTAATCATTCAAGAAATTGGAAAGTTCAAATTTCATGGGTGTTGAAAATCGTTAAAAATTTATTCTTCTCAGGGAAAATGAAAATTTAGTGTGACTTTAGTTTTCGCTGAAAGGTCTACAGAAAGAAGAAATGCATATGTTTCTTTATAAATAAATGAAATAATTTTAAGAAATATCGTTTCTGATTGCCAGGCAAAAAGTTAAGAGAAAAAAACCTGATAAAAGTGGCTTCTTGTGGAAATGAAGATTTTAGGTTGGAATTCGATCGGTACTTTAGTGCTAAAGAAAGTGGCAAATAGTTTTATTTAAGGGGTTTTCTTTGAAAAAAAGAAGTATTTTATTATTTTACTGTATTTGAAAACTTTTAGGAAGAGGAATATGGTCAGAAACAGGTTTAAAAAAAGTTTAGAGGTTAGGCAATTAAAACAAAAAAGAAGATATGGGAGACAAGTACATAGAGTCAGTTATTTAAATTACCAATCTTTTCATTGCTATATTGAAAATGAGATTTCAAACAAATCCTTCTAACACAACATGCATTTGATTTTTTTCATTTTTATGCGAAAAGTCCATTTTCGGCAAAAATGTTGGTTATCTAGTTCTGTACTGCAACTCTGCAGTTGTTAATTAAAATTGCATATGCAAACCTCCTTTTACATTTGTAATAAACTGATGAAACCATGTGCGTGAAGTTTAAAACGATCAAATGAAAGAAATATTTTACTGATGGCTTTGTAAACTAGAAATAGTGCTAAAATATTCATTAATTTATATTGTTAATTGGGAACAAATATTTCGTTCATTTGAACGTTCAGAACTTCAGGAACATGACAAAACCGTGGATAAAATATACAGCATGATATTATAATATTATCGGATTGTCTAAACCTACGCTAGCGTGAGTGAAGTTCACAGAAAACTAAATAAATGCGTATTGCGTTTTTTTTTTAATAGAGGAAACTAAACTTTCAGGGTACAATTATAATATTATACAAGGTATGTAACTGGAAATTACACATATACCTGTTAAAAGAAATTAACTTTATTAAAAATTTGACGAACAGAAAAATTAAAATTCGAATTTTTTAACATTATTTATAACCTTTTGAAAGTACATGTCCCAAATCCTTATATTACGCTACCGTACAAGTTAAAAATACACTTATGTCACATTTTTGACGAAAATGAGATTTTCACATGAATCGATTTGCAAAAGAAAACTGCATTTGTCTACCCAAACGAGAATTCTGACAAACAAATAGATTTTATTGAATTAGAAGTTTTTTCAACTGAAATTTGTAATTCGCTGCTGGATTAAACCGTAAGTCACCAAAAAGCTGTATTTGGCCTCTAACACCAGGAATGACAATACAATTTAAAAAGACTAAAAAAGTCTAATGCTATTTTACAGGTCTTCGACTCGCGGCTTTTTTCTTTTGTATTTTTCTCTATGAAAAACCGCATGTCGATTTTGTTGTAGCAAATAACAAAAAATGTGAATTTTTTTACAGAATGAGAAAAATAATCATCAACTTGTTTAAATGATGTTGAAACATTTATAAAAAATTAATTCCATAATACTCTTACGGTACAAAATCTTTCTCGCGGATTTTCTCCGTTCGAAGCTGAACAGACATAAGTGTCTTTTTAACTTGTATGGCAATACAGTATCTACCGATTACAGCATCAATTTTGATATTTTCAAATACTTTAATAATTAATTTGATGATTCCGAAAATTTGAAGTGTAGTAAATTTTTTTTGTTTCTTCAATTTAAGATTCAATATTTATCAGCTTAAAAATTTGAAGAGTATAGATTTAAAAATACTTCAAATTTCAACACTTCTAAACTTTGAAGTTTTCTCAAAAATGCTAATAGTTAACTCTAATAGTTTCGAATTTCAAAGTGTTTTAATATTGTTTTTCCCAAAACTTGAAATTTTTAGCAAAACATAACAAAAAATTCCATTAAAAATTCTTTTACAACTTAAAGCGTTTTAATTTCCAAATGCAAAACATTCAAAATTATACAATTACGAAGCAAACCCCACCAAAATTGAACGCTTTATTTCGAGGCCCTTAAAACAATTTTTTAAAGTAATTACTACTACAGATTCGAAGTTGAAAATGTACAAGCTTGAGCGTTTAAAATAAAAAATAACTAAAAATTCCGGAATTTTAAGCGTTGTATTAATTTGACATTCTCTAATTTATAAAGATTAATTGAAATTATTTTTAAACTGCTTTAAATAATCAAGTATTAAAAAGCTTTCTTTTTTTAATTACACAATTTTGAATTATTTAAATTAAAACCAAATAATTTTGAATTTTCTTAGCATGTAATTATTCCAATTCTAAAATGTTCTAGTTTAACATTATTTAGCTATAAAGAATTTTAATTTAAATCTGAACAATTTTGAACTGTATGATTTGAAACGCGAAAATATGGAAAACGTTTAGATTCTAAATCCACATTTATTTAACAATGTGTACGGTAGATGATAAAAAAATAGTTATTACGCAAACTGGAGCCAGGTGAAGCATAGACCACTTCACTACCACTTCGCGTAGGTTTAGTTTTGTGTGACTGCAGTCACGTTAGAGTAGAACGTAGGAATGACATATATCAGCCTATATTACTTGAAGTGATGCGCTGCTCGAATACCACGTTAGACGTTGGAAACGACGTTACAGTGACTTGTAAATAAACAGGCGGTTTTGTAAATCCAATTTTTCTAAATCCAATTCGCCAAATTTGATCCAATAGGTTCGGTATACAAATGTTCCTTGCATCTTTGTATGAAAAAATAGTTATTTGCTTCTTATTACATTGAACTATCTTTGACCTTTTAAAGAGAACGTATTCAAGTTATGGATAACTCACAGAGAAAAATAAATCTAACCTATTCGACTTACGTTGCACTTACTTCAAAATCACGAATATAACACGATCAAACACGATCA